>VYZW01053219.1:41166-59492 GCA_013401315.1 Balaeniceps rex
GGACAATCTACCCCAGTGCTTCATTATTCTTCCCTGTAGACAGATTTTTCCTCATGTCTACTCTAAATCACGTTAGCCACAATCAAGTCAATTGCAAGCTTTCCTGATCCTCACCTTCTCTTCCCCCCTCCCCCCCTGCCCCACCCCAGCATGTGTTTATGTATTTTAGGTTAGTTGATAGACTTCTTTCAGTCTTATTTTCTTCAGATTTGGGATTTTTAATCTTTCTAGTGGAGAAATTTTTTTGGAATCTGATCATTCTTACTTCTAAAGACTCTACAACATGTGCATATGTTTCTTGGAGTGTGGTACTCCAGAATATATTTCTTTGGAGGCTCTATCTGTATGAGTGGTGTAGAAAAATGTGGCTTGCGGTTATGCTCTAGTTCATGCTTTTCAGTGCAAAGATGTTGGGGCTTCAGTATCGTGGTGCTGATTCAGATCAGCTTGCTGTTCACTATAACTCATAACACCATTATGTTTGCTTGGAAGTACTGTGTTCCCTTGCCAAGATTCAAATATTTGTATACTTGCTGTATACTTGGATGTCTTGTTGCTGTTGCTATGGAATGTATAAAAATGTGGTTCTGAATCTGCTCTGATGGAAAGACATGAAACCATCTTTGAAGCTTAGAAGTTGTGTCCTTTAGTCAAAGGTAATTGACTGCCATCTCCCATCTCTTCAGAAAAAGACACTGAACTGGGTGGAAGTGTCTTGTTGGCAATATCATGGACCACATGTTTTGTTGGGTTTCTTTCAGTTTCAAGCTCTGTAGACATCTTCTGTCATGTGTATCCCTGCCCTGATAATGCTTTCTAGGTCAGGCAGTATAGGGTTCTTTTCTATTGCAAATTGTACAACTTTGTTTCTTCTCTTCTCTGTACCGAAGGATTTTGACTTTCTGTTTTTATTTTTTTCTGAAGGTGTGTAGTTCCAGATTATACTTCACTGTATTCATTCCCAGTTCAGTTTTGGGACAGTAATCTTAACCATGTAATCTAGTTAGAGCATTTCTTGCTCATGTATGTCTTTTCTTCCTTGCTACTTGTTCATACAGGCATTCTGTGATAAATATGCCTGTGCTTCAAATCAAGCTTAGGAGCATTTTTTGCTCATATAATCTGTGCTTATCCTCCCTCCCCTTGCTTTCCACATGATGTGAGAGCAGTATGTACACCCAGTTTCTAAATTTCTCTGCCGATTAAAGATCATCAGCTAGGCACTGTGAGGGCGGTGTTTCCTGAAGTTCATGGCTTGTGCTGAAGCTTCACAGTGACCTTCTGTGAATGGGTCTGGAAACTTCATCCCAAGGAGAAGCTAAGGGACTTTCTGCCTGACCTCCCCGTTTCTGCTCTTGCTGTGCTGAATCTGCAATGTGATGGCCCTTCTTCCAGCATGGGGATGGTGGGTGGTCATAGGATATCAGAAGTAGAGGAGTCTGCCTGTGTTGTTACCCCTGGGGCCATTTGCAGGTAGGATGTAACCTTCAGGTTGCTTTTTGAATAACCTTCTGATAGAATATTTGGATTTCTCTATGATGTGTGGCTGTTGGATGATGCACTGACTTTAAAAGCCACTGTTGGCTTTACAGAAATGATCCAGAAAATATTACTGTGGTGTTGACTGGCTCTGGTCTTCCTTAGAGGATAGTCTTTATTTTTTTTTTTTTAATTTTTTTAAAATTTTAAAATTATTTTTAAGACTAAAACTATCTATCATTTTCCAATCACAGAAAAAAGTTTTGGGAAAAGAAATGGATTAACATCATAACCAACCCAAAACCTGGCTCTGTAGTGGGAAGAAACCAACACACTTGGAACATCTTTATAGGAAACTAGGTAGTTAATGAATAAAGCTAGGTAGGTGTTTTTGATGCATATGGTGTTCCTGATGGTCAGGGCTGAGTTTCATCTTATGCTATTCTGCTTTGTAACAGTAGAGGGTACTGTTGGTGTAAGATTACAAAGTGATTTTTTTTTCACATGGAGTTGGATTTTTTTTTAAATTTTTTTTTTTTTTTTACTCCTAATATATTGGTCATTGAAACTGTTGACGTGTTATTACATAGTCATCTTTGGGTCGCCACTTCATCTTCATCCCATCCATTTATGGATTTACTAAGTAGTTTTGTGGACAATCCCCTAATTAAGTGTGAATGTTTTCTTATTATTTTTGCTGTCACAAAAAGTGCTTCAAAGATGTGTCTTCTGATATAGCTTGTTTTTCCTGCAGTGTTATGGAAAGACTGTTCCTTCTTTGTTCTAGATTGAGGTGTTGATTATGCTGGACAGCCTTCCAGAGAGTTTTTCTTCTGGAGATAAAGTATAAAAAAGAACAGTAATGGTCTGGGGACAAAGTTGCAATTATTCTACCTCTTTCATTGGACAGCCTTACAACAATCTCTCCTCCTCTGTTTTATTTACCACGTTCTTACATAGTCTCTGGCTGCTGTTCACCACAGAGTTGTGTTTTATTTGAATGTCGACAGGTGTGCAGTTATTTAAGACTTGCTTCTAAGGAATGTTACTGCTTTGCCAGGGATCATTTCAGTTTTGTGGAAAGGACCTGAGCTTTCCAAATCTAAGTTTCTGAGGGTATAATTACATGGTATGTTGATTTTGGTGGCAAATCTGCTGTAAGTAACTGCGTAGTAGTATTTTTAAGGAGTATTTTTTGGTGGGTTTTGTCCCACAATTTCAGTGATGCAGTTTACAACCTCCCCCCACCCTATGAGCAGTTGTCTTGGCACGGCTGTGCTGGGGGCAGTTGCAGTGATGTGCTGGGCCACACAAAGTGTGAAAATTTCCTTAATTTTGCTTTGCTGCCAAAGTACTGTGTAAGTACACCTTGAAGTTGGTGTTAATTTGGGGTTGTAATTGGTAATCCTGATGGGAGTGAGACACCTTCAGTTTGGTCACTGCCATATTCTAACTGTACTGTAATGTATTTATGCTGTTGGAAATCCTAGTATGGGTTTATTTGATATTATGCTGCCAGAAAGCACTACTTTGCGAGTAAAGCTTTCCACTTGGCAAACTGATTTAAACCATAATGTCAGAAAAGACTCCTTGTAGGTACAAGATATAGTAGCCAACTCATTGAAGCCCCAAGTTCTTCAGCTGCTGAGTCTACTTTTCATTATGGTTTGTCCACATGGATAATTTTACTGGTACTACAGTGTGATTTCATTGGGAGAAGACATTATGTAGACAAGCTTGAAAGAAACTTATTCGTAGACCCCCAATAACTGTTTCCCCAATCTGTCTTCATTCTTCTGCATGTTTCTGGGATGGTAAGGTAGCTTTTAGTAATGGAGTCAGTTGGGAGCAGAAAACAGAAGAGATAATGTCTGGTAGGGGTTGAGCTAAGATGGAGGAGGAGTGGATAGAAAGGTATTGGTGTGCTTTCGGGCTTTGGCTACAAGAAACACTGCTAGCATTAGTGATAAATGTGTTTTGAAATGTCACTCGTGTTTTGAGCTTCAACCCTAACCCTTATTTCTACTGCTCACCTTAAGCCAGCTTTTTCTGTTCAACTGATTGTGTGGCAAACAATGCCACAGCCTACTCTAAAACTGCAGAAGACCAAAAGGGAAAGAAAGGTGTTTTGCCAGTTTGACCTTTCAGCCAGGGGAGTCTTTGTGATAGCTCAAAGGAAGGGACATGGGGGAATGGGTTCGGGGTTGTTTGGGGCTGCGTTGTGAAGCTGTGCCTTCTGTGGCATCACTATTTAAATTTTTACTAGCAGAATGTGGGGCATTAATAATCCATCTGCTCGAAATCTTCTGATGGGTGAAATTTGATGGGGGAAGTTGTCAGTGCAGGACACTTCAGTCACACTGAGTATATTGAACAACTGCAGAGAAACTGGGTTCTGCGAGCTAACTTGGGTAATTCCTGGCCAGAACACTCCAATTTGCACACTGCTGTATTCAAGTGGCTGCTCCTCTTGTGAGAGCCAGTAGTAAGGAACAGTTTATTATGGGTAATAGTCATGACCTCAACAGGATCATTCTTGGATTTTCACTCCTGGACTCAAATAGTAGCCAACAATGCATTTCATTATCCTGGGAAGGAAATTCTTTGTAAGTGAACCCTAACCTTATAGTTACTAGATTTATACTGTGCTCAATTCGGGATAGATACAGTTCTCACTTTGAAACGCGTTGTTAAGACTTCTTGCCTGGCCTAGCATTACTGGCAGACTGGAAGGTTTGTCTTTTTTGTAGTTGACTCCTCTGCATTTAATTTGTTCTGAATCAATCTAACGTGAGGGGAAGTACTTGCACTAAAACCCTGAGAGCAACGCTGATTTAGGACAAGGGTGTTTCACAGAAGCACAAAATAGTTGAGACTAGAAGGCACCTCTGGAGATCTTCTTCACCCTCATAGTACAATTGTGGTTTTTTTTTTTCTTATGTTTAAATAGAATTTCCTGCTTTTCAGTTTGTTCCCATTGCCTCTTGTCTTTTCACTGGGCACCTCTGAGAAGAGTCCATCTCTTCCTTATTTTTTCCTTCCCATCAGGTTACATTACTAAGATCCTCCTGAGCCTTCTCTGCGAAGGACTAAACAATCCCAGCTCTCTCAGCCTCCCCTCATTTGGCAGATGCTCCAATCCTTTAATCATCTTAGTTCGCTGGACTTGCTCCAACATGTCTCTCTTGTAGTGGGGAGCCCCGCACTGGACCCAGCCCTCCAGCAGTGCCTCCCCAGTGCTGAGCCAGGGGGAAGGATCCCCTCCCTCGCCCTGCTGGCAGCAGTCTGCCTCATGCAGCCTGGGATGCTGTTGGCCACCTTTGCTGCAAGAGCACATTGCTGGCTCAGTTCAGCTGCTCCACCAGGACTCTCAGGTCCTTCTCTGCAAAGCTGTTTTCCAGTAGGTTGGCACCCAGCCTGTGGCATATAGTATGGCATAGTTATTTCTTCCCAGGAGCAGGACTTTGCATTTTCCTTTGCTTAACTTCATGAGATCTGTCTGCCCATTTTTCCAGGCCTTTTCCATATCTTTTGTCAGCAGGAGGCCCACATTTTCCCTAGTCTTCCTTTTGCAGCTAAATTACCTGTAGAAGCACTTCTTGTTGCCCTTCATGTCCCTCACCATTTTCAACTCCAGGCAAGGCTTTGACCTTTCTAAGCCTGTCTTTGCACACTAGGACAGTGTCTCTATATTCATCCTAGCTCACGTGACCCCGCTCCCACCTCTTGTATGCATTGTTTTTATGTTTAAGTTTTGTCAGAAACTGCTTGTTCATTCATGCAGGTCTCCTGGTGCCTTTACTTGATTTCCTGCACATTGGGCTAGATGATTCTTGAGCTTGGAAGAGGTCATTCTTCAAAATCAACCAACTCTCCTGCACCTGTCTTCTCTCCAGGCCCACATCCTATGGGTTTCTCTGAAGCAGATCCCTGAATAGGCTGAATTCTGCTCTCCTGAAGCTCAGACTTACGATCCTGCAATTTGCCTTGTTTCCTCTGCCTTGGTTGTGACTTAAGCCTTGGTTCTCCGACTTCCCTGGCTTGAGCATCAGTAGTGTTAATACCTCAGCCTGCATTTGTGGTGAGCTGGCTAGGTCACATATTTTAATCTAAACTAGAGATCTTTGTATCTGAAATTCATACCTTGAGTGCACTGGACAGGCCAGGTCTGGGTAAGTGCCAAATGTTCCTGCAGAAGGCTATACTTTCTTTTGGCATGTTCTTAACTTATATTTACTGATACATCTGTTCCTTATGTGTGTCGGTCTTATGTACCAATGATGATGCCATTAGCCTCTCTGATTCCAATTGCTGAACACAAATTTACCTTAGAAAAACTTACATCTAGTTAGATGTCATTAAAATGACTCCCTTGCTAGAGCCATTTCCATCCCCTTATGTGTGCCTGGAAATGGGGCTTAAATTTGCACAGTCTAGCCATGTCCTGGATTGTTCTGAGATCATGGTGTAACCCAAAGCACTTCTTCATGGTAAAGCTATCCTATCCTGTATGTATCCACAAAAGAAAAACCGGCCTAAAGGAGTTGACTGCACAACTAGCCTAGGAATTATATAGGCTGTTGTGTTTTCTTACAACTCCAAAATCTGTTCAATATTGGCATGGTCATTAATAAGTTTCATGTAGCATGAGTATGGCCAAGGTATAATGGGATTCTGGCAAGTGATCCAGCTGCCTTTTCAGGAGTGTTTTTTGCAGTGGAGTTTGTCCGGTACCTTTCTTCAAGTTCTACATCTTCTCCCCACACCCAGTTACCTGTAAGCAGTGGCTGTACCAGCTGATATTTAAGGGGAGTGGCTACACCACTCTTAAATGCTTTACCTCAGACAGAATGGCAGAATAACATCCTAGTTAGTATCCAGTATTTCTGGTCAGCACAGATGGTGAAGTGCTGGCAAAAATACTTGCAAAGTGATTTGAGAAGGCTCTGCTTGCTGTTAGTCACTACCACCAAATTAGCTTAATTAAAACCAGCTGTGGGAAAGTGGTTTGCTGCAACTGATAAATCTCATTTCCTTCTCCCAAGTGTCTGTGGGCCTGGAGCTGGTGATAACTGCCTGCTTGGCTGCAGTGAGGATCTTAAGGTGGTTGCAGTTCTCTTCCATATGTGCAATTTTGAAGTTGGCCCTAAATCCTGCTTTTGGCTCGTGTTTCTCCATATGGAGTCCTTGGCCTTGAGATGCCTGGGTTTGTGTATCCCATTGAATAGCATCTATTATGGTTAGTGTTGCCATTACTTGATTTGGTTTGGGAGAATTAGTGGGCATGTTTGTTTTAGTATGGTTTAGGAAGAATGTCAAGGTTATCCAGCCTGAGAAAGATGCTCTTTTATTAAAGTTTAAAAAACTTACAAAACCAAAAGAACCCCTTCCCCCACAACCAAACCCTGGCTTTAAAAGCCAACAGCTTCAGCCATTTAGAAACATATAGTTTGCTTTCTCTGAATGACCAGCAGTCCTTTGTGTTCTGTGAACTGGTGTCTCAGGCTAGGCTTCTGCAATATTCTTTACTTGTAGAATGCCCTACTCGTCACTGTCTCCCTTCACTTAATCCTCTCCTCTCATTCCCTATCATCTGTTCAGTTGTGCAGGCAATTTCACAGTCAAACTTATGGCCAAAAAGTTGCCTACATTGATGGCTTGTCACAAACCAAGAAGAGGGCATTTTCCATTTCTGAATTGATCCCAGACCTGCCAACATCAAGCTGTTGGGGTTTTTTTGCCAGTCAAATGAAGTTGTGTTAGATGAGGCAGCTGTTTTAGAATAAGGTTAATAAAATGACTGTTGCCTTTTATAAGAAGTTCTGCTAGTGGAGTAATCCAGAAATGGCGAAACTCTAAAATTTGTGAATCCCAGTGAGCCTGTGAAATCCTGGCTGGGAGCATACTTCAGCAGGTGGCTGGAAATGCTAATAAGGAACGGGGTCTGTCATGGAGCACTGTGGAAGGTTTGTCTTTCTGAGATCACAGTGGGTTTTCTTTGTGGAAATTGAATTAATTTAAAAATGGGAGTTGCACTTGGCAGCTCTCAATTTCTGAAGTTCCAGCTTTTGGTGAAATAGAGTTGGCAGTTTCACATGATCTTCATCAAAACCATTTGATGTTTCAGTGATGCTGGTACTGCTGGATGCTGGATTACTGTTTTTAAGCAAGCTGTTCCCTTGTCTTGGTATTTCGATTAAAGTAGTCCATTGATCTGGTTGTTTTTTGCTTTCTGTTTTTGGGGTGTTTTGCTGTTTTTGTTTTTTCCAGAGGCCCCACAAGTCTTCTGAAAGTCTTTGTGACCACTCAAAAGAGCAAAGCTAATATGGGTGTTTCAAAGGCACAACTGAACAACGTAGGTCATTGCAGCAGATCGGAGATAAATGTGTGTGAATGTGCATGACCAAAAAAAAGGAGTTGCATCAATAATTACCTTTCTACTGAACTTGTAAAATTTAGCTTTCTCTCCCTCAATATTGTTCCAGCATATGACAATTATAATGTTATCTATTATGTTTGCTTGTTGCAAACATGTAAGAGATTTCATGGCTTTCCCAAATAGGGTCACCCAAGATTTTCGGACAAAACATAGCCAGTGAGCCTGGTCACACTGCTCATCTGCATGCAGTTCTCTGGTAGTTTACTGTGTATTTCAGTTTTGCACATGAGCTTTGTATCACTGTAACCTTCATTTCTGACAGACAAGTATCTTTTCAATACAATTTATCCTTGGACTTTAAATGTTCTTGTAGCTGGAGGTGACACTGGCCTCTTTTTTTCAGTCCTTTCCTCCCTCGGGGGAGCGGCAGCTTGGTTGTGCTTTTAGCCACTGCTGACTTGGAAACTACGCTATGAGTTATTCTTTTTAAAGAAGGCTTGCTTGCTTTGTGAAACAATTTAGTTAGGTGCTTGGCAGTTAAATTCCATTGATCCTAGACTGGAACCAATGTTTCTTAGTATTTAACCTTCTGGGTGCCTTGAAGTTTGTTTTCTCACTGGCTTGTTTCTCTGCCAAGTGCTAATTTAAAGGGATTCATTGTATTTTTGTATGTGGTGTGATAAGAGGAACACTTTTTCTTTAGATCGTCTCCAGCTGTATTTGTCCAGGAGCTGGGTGCTGTGATGATCAACTTCCGCTTCTGCTGCTGCTATTTGAATAAGTTCTTCATTGTCCTGCAATTTCTGCACATGAAAATGAGGCGCTACTGACAGTTATTTAGTCCATCTCTGGGTTATTTTTCTTATGTTTTGATGAACCATTTTTTTTCTTCAAATCAAACACTTCTGTAAAAGAAAATAATAGGAAATGAGAATCTATATATGCGCTGTTCAAAGTTACTGTGGTTTTAGTTTTGTTTTGTTTGTTTGTTTTGGGGGCTTTTTTTGTTTGCTTGTTTGTTTTCCCTTCGAGTATGGGAGCTTTTATAGTCAAGCAGATACTCTGGGACCAGAATAGCATTTGTTTCTGGCATCCTTCTAGGATGCACAGATGACTTCTAGAACATCTTTATTTCAGATTTGCATGTGTCAATGTTTGTTTGGTTTAGGACAAGGCAAGGCTTTTGCCTAGACGTAATGCCCTTTGTAGACCAGTTAGTGTGGCTGGAAGGTGAAGACAAGTTGAAGGCACACAAGCTGCTCTTCAAGGTATTTGGCTTTGAAAGAACATATGCTTGGTATCTCTCTGTATATATCTACTACCTATAAAATCGTGTACCGTGTAGGACCTCTCAAATCCAAGTTTTAGTGCACATTTTGGAAACTTAATGAGTTTTAGGATTTGATGGGCCAGAAACCTCTTCAGATTTTTGGAATCAGTTGTGGCGATGCTGTTAAAAACCAAACAAAAAACCCCAAACTTCCCCTGGCCGCCCCGAACTGCAAAAAACATGAGTGAAAAATGGATCGAGCAGACTTTCTGTTCAGTATCACCTTTCATGTTAATAAATGGTCTGGGTCCTTGTAATGCAAAAGAAAGTAGAACATTGCCGTTTTCTAGAGAAGGTGCCTATAAAGCACTTTTCTTGTACTTATTCCTTCCTGTCATTTGTTTGCGTTCTGGGCAGACACAGGAGAGATGAGAAGTGTCACTATAAAGCTGTACAGATGAACTTGTTGGCAGTTATTCTGGCAGCTGTGCCAGATATTGTGTGCTTTAAGGTTTTGGGAGGCTTTTGACCACTGGCTTAATATCATAAGTAGTAATCATTTTCAAACAAACTCAAGAATGTGAGTTTTCTGATGGAAGTATTTATATTTCTGCTTTTGAGGAAGGAGAGGTTTCTGAGAGCTAGCTCGGAAAAGCCAACACACAGAAAATGTTTTTTCGATACCAGGGAGAAGGAGAAAAAAAAACCAAACTGTTGAATGGCTCCAGTAGGCATAAAAACAAGACCAGAGTATTAAAACAGTTGTTGTCCTAATTGCCATTAATTGCATGTAGGTATCTTTATTTATGTAAAGCAAAGATAATGTGCAGCAGCCTTCCAGAGCTCTCTGACAGTTGTGTGAGTTTATGTAAGTTTAAGACACTGTCACTAATACAGGTCTTACTGTGCTTTGTTAAAGTTAAAAGCCCACGTCCATATAATAAAAATACTACAAGAGTAAAGCAATTTATTTCTAATTATGAATGCTTTGTATTTTATAATATCTAAGGTAACAATATCTATTTTGTTTGCACTATGAAAATACAGAATTAATTTTCCTTGTGCCAGTGCTGTGCAAGAAACTAATCAAGAAATCTTAGCATACTTATTTTTAGTTTGAAACTGAACTGTTTTTAAGGACAAATTTAAGGGTATTTTGCTTTCTTTGTAGTTTCAAGCTGCTAGTATGTAGTAAAGAGTAATAATGTTTGAAAGTTTTGAGGGGTTTTTGATATGGAAATTGCTTGATATTACAAAAGTTATGTGAAAATTACATGTGTGAGCACTAACCAAGAAAACTGAAGGCAGTATGCTATTTACATTTTTCTAATGATTGAAATAAATAAGTATTATTTGGTTAAAATTACTTTAAAAATACTTTAAGAACAATTTGCACCTTTTGAAGTGTGATTAAAAGCAACCAGAGAGCATTGGCCAATTAATTTTTGTTTACATCTGTTTTGCATCACCAAAATATTATGTTGAGTCTGGCCCTTAGTTTGCAAATGACATATTGGAGTATTTTCAAGGGTTTATGTCCAAATGAGTGCTTTAATTAAAAAAATTTAAAAAAAAAATTAATTGTGATCTGTAACCCTCCTGTCCAGTATTCTTGTTTGAACTAAATAATGGCTATACTAATGATTATTAGACACATTCCACACATAATAACGAGATTTACTGTTGATTCAGTAGTTTTCTGTCTTAAGTCATGTCAGTGGTTAAATTGGTCTATCCTTTAAATATTCCTAACAGTTAGATCCAACAGTCATACACAGGTAAGTCTAAATACAATTTCCCCTGTGCCCCCTGGTATATCCAATGTACAAGTTTTCTGTTAATTTAATTATAAAGACAGCTGCAGTGTTGTTTTGTTACTGGGATTATCTAGGAAATACTAGTAGTGACCCTTTTAAAATAAATTTGTTAAAGAATTCATAATTTTGGAGTATTAGCTGGAGATACACATTCAGAGGAAGATACATATTCTGAACTTAAAGCAAGTGCTTTACATTTGAGTGCACAAATACTGTACTTCTTGATGAAAAGAGTGAATCTTTTCTTCAGAAACAAAATACAGTTTTTACTGACCCACATTTTCATATTTGTTCCTGTGTAATTCCCCAACTGCCAATATCCACTTTCTGTCTTGCCACATGGATTGTAAGCTTAGAAGAGAGAATTTTTACTGTTTTGTAATTTATGGCATGTTCCACTATGGAATTTGGGTGTATGACTGACTTAATGCTACAATAATAATTGAAACCAAAATATAAGACTTGGCTTAGGAGGACACGAGCTCCTTAAAATACTGAGAATCTGGTTGGGATTAATTAAAGGATTTCTGTCTGTCAAGAGGAAAACCTCTCAGATACCAGCTTTATTGGTACAGTTTGGCCTGTTTGTTTTTGTGACTTTATGGTAGATCTGTACCTTCTCTACAGTTGTGTTCCTCAAAGCCAAGTGTATTTTCATTGAACTTCTGCAGCACCTTGATCTCCCCTTCTCCTTTGCATTTGCGGACTGTTTGTCCATCTCTTCTGAAAAGAGCGACCTAAGAGGCCGGTGCTGTTGGCCTTCCCCTGGAATAGGAAGCTGTGACAAACACCGAGGAGCTGCACATACTGGACGCTTGGAGTGAAGCACCATGTTGTCCTTGTGCCCAGAGTTTCGCTGGTCACGGCACTGCGAAGTTATGTAGTAGATCCAAATAAATACTGATCTTATGAGCAAAACATACCAGCCCTTCCTGCTACCAAATGCTGAAGACAGTTATTTGGGCACTGCTGAAGACAATAGGAATGTAATATCCTTCTGAAGTATTTGCCAGCTGGCGCAGGACACCACATCTTTTGATTCGGTTCATTCATTGCAGAATAAAGAAAATTGGCATGCTCAGAACATTTTAAAAATACATCTGTTTGGAACACAAGTGTTGTTTCTTGCTTACTTAATTTGCCACTTCATTACGAATGTCCTGATGGAAAAGGAGTGATGTGCACAACAGCAAGTATAAAAGTTGGTTAGGTTCCATGAAATTAAAAAAATTAAAATTCATTAAAGAAATATTACTACACCTTTCAAATTCTGTATCACTGAGAGTTGTAGTTTCAATTAAATGACAGGAAATTGAGAGCTGATAGAGAATTACTTTGCAGTTTACAATGTAACCAGTAGATCTTGATGCTACATAAAATTATTGAGACAAATGGTAATACTTCGCTATATCCATTCTTAGCTCTCAAGCCTTTTTTCCAAGGGTCTTTGGAAAAAAACAGATTGTTTATTTTTACAGATGAGAAACACTTAATCTCGTCAAACGACTTGTTCAGGGCTGCACAGGTTACAGCCAGATTACCCATATTTGCTGTAGTTTGGTTTCACCGTGAGTTTGCAGAGATGAGCTCTGACCCAGCTGTGTCTGCGCTCCGTGGGGCAGAGCTTGTGCGTGGGCCTCAGTGCTCTGTGTCCAGTTTCTTGGTGTGGAAACGGGCTGGCTCCAGGCTGAAACAAAAAAGGGATCTCATGTTCAGGCAGAGTGGATGGCCAAGGAATTTGGGTTCAACTCTAAGCTTGGCCATGAAGTCATCTTTGAATAAAAAGGGTGTGTTGTTGGGTAAGCCACAGAAATGGAGAGGGAACCTGCGTGGGCTACTTTAGTACTGTATGCTTGAAATTTGGTACTATATAAACAAAGGTAGTATTTAAAGAGGTGCTGGCTAGAGGAACAATGCAGAAACTTTTCAACTTTGTACAGTGCATAAGTGAATTAATATTTAGATCAGAATGACATTTTTCCATTCTTATGATATTTCACAATGATATGCATTCTCAAATGAGGGTGAATCTTCCCCCACAGGCACGTTATATGAAACAAGCACCAGTCTGTTCCCACGTCTCCGTACTGATACAAATATAGCCAGGTGGCATGCAGGACAGGCATGCAGATTAGTGCAACAGAAACACTGTAGTGCAGCCTTGTTTTAAGACAATTTATTAAGTAGAAAATCCAGAGTTTATTGGAAGTGTTCTTTACAATCAGATGTTTCCTGTTGCTGAAGATGTGTCCTGTTGCTGAGTGACTTTTCCCTTCCCATAAAGGGAATAAGTTTGAACTTTGAACCTGGGTCTCCTATCGGTTGCAGAGAGCACTGGACTGAAACTCTTCATATGGTTTGCTTGCCAAAACTTGCAGTCTGTATTTACTGCTGTTAGCTTGCACATCTGTGATTAGGAAGCGTGCCTGTGCTGTGTGTGTGTCGACTTTATATATTCCTCATCTTAGGTATTGAAAATGTTAGAGTAACGCTGCTCGAACAATACACTTGAGATTGTAACTTCTTGTGGTGTCTAAGCATGGGAACACTACTGATTGTTTTTCACAGAGTACATATGTAGGAGCTGAGATTACTAGTAAGAGTGGTCTTGTATACGTTTCCTTTGGCCTTCACTGATCCTGTGTGAAGCGGTGCATAGGGGATGTCATAATTAGTGCCTGGAGTTTTGAGTAAAGAATATGAGTAACTCAGAGCATCCTTGAGGCCATGGTACAGAAGATGTTCTTGTAGCGACCAGTGCTCTTAACACAGAGCCATCTCGCTGTGTTCAGAAAAAGGTGAAGTAGGAAAATCAGTTGTACTATGGAAGAAAGAGCTTAGTAAAGTGGAATAAACTGAGTAGTGGGTGGAAACACAACATTAATGCAAAAGTAGGATACTTAATAAAGTAGTAGGATGGCATTTATCATTAGACTGAATAAATTACTTAGCCCTTCCCTAAATCTGTCTCTAGCAAGTAAAACAAAGCATTAGGAAGCAAAGGGTGCCCTGTCAAGTAATTTGTTGGTGCAGGCAGTTGTTCTTGCATTTTACCAAACCTGAGGAAGGATGTTTGTGCTTCAGGTATCTAAGCGAGATCTCTGTGGAATAGAACTGAAATGATCTAGTTCCCTTCAATTCCTTGGATATAAGAATTATCCAGAATGTTGCATAGTCATGAGAGTGGGGTTTTTTCCAAATATTTTTTCTTTGGGGCAGAGGATGTTCTGAGACAGATCTTCTTGCCAAATTAATCCAGACAGTAGCATGTTTTCTGAGAGTGGCGCTTGCTTTTGTGAGCTTCATTTTCTGACTAAATAAAACATAAAGGTAGTTATAGTTATTACTGGTCTTCTTGTCACTAAGTTATGAAGAGTTTTGTGCATTAAGTGTTCCTTTTCTGGTATATGTCATGTTATAGAATATTGATCTCAAATAGAAAATAAATTTGGATGGCTATTGGGGTGTTTGATCCTATTCTTTTCAGTACTCAGCTGAAAAAGGGAGACAGCTGAATGACAGACCCTTTTCTTTATGGATGGTCTTCTAATTCTGTGGTTAAAAAAGCACCACCTAAAATCTTTCTTTTCATTCTGACTCTGAATCAAAACTTTATTCTTTAATGTTACTGCAGTTGCCATCCCCAGTCCAGGTGATGGAGCTCTACAGGATATCTGGTCTCTGATCAAGCTCTGGAGGTAGAAATTACATTAAATGTTATTAAATATAGGTTGCAGTTCTGTAGGAGTTCATCGGAGTGTCTGGAGAGCAGGGGTATGGAGTGAGAAACTTAACAGTGATCATGCAAACAAGAAAGCAATGCAGACCTCAGAGCCTGAGTCTCTGTACAAGGATGTGCCAAATGACAGCCTTATGTTGCGACGTATTATTGTATTCCCTGTTTGGCTTGGTCTGTGGAGCATATTACTGTAATGGTATGTGGTATCGAGGCTGTGTTAAGCTTTTATTATTAAACTCTTATAACTCCTGTGGGACTGATGGTTTGTGGTTTCTCAGGACCACTTCCAAAGCAGCACGCAATCTTTTTTNGAGAGAGAGGGAAGAAGGATAAGAGAAGTTATTGGTTCAGCTTCTCTGGTTTCCAATAGGATGAGACAAATATCTACAAATCCTTGCAGGGAGAATCTGTAAAAAGCAAAAAAAGTTAGTGGCTTCTCAAAGGGACTTACTGTAAAAGTCTTGACTGAAATTCTGAAAGAGCACCTAGGTAAACATGCAGGTTATACACAGTTCTTGATTAAATGTGGATTATATTTGCTATTCTCATTCTGTGTTGCCACTGCTTGTTTTCTGTTTGCATATTGCATTTTCATCAACGACGAAATCAAAGCAAGGACAGTATTTGGAATGGAAGTTGGCCCATGTATTTGCTCTTACATGATTTCAGGAACTTGACACAATTGGCCTTTAAGAGCTGTTTCAACACATCTCTCGAGTGCAGTACCCATGCATGATATTAAATGTTTATCCTATGGTATCCATATCTCTTTCTTGGAGTATGAAACTTCAGAAGTTTTCTAACATGGCCTTGTTTCTCTCTGTCTCCTACAAATCTGCAGTTTGTCGGTCAGGATCATCGCTCCTTTTTGAAGACCGAAATCTTAATTTATTTTTCTGTTCAGAAACTAGAGTAGTGGAAAAGATATGGCAATCTGTAAGGAATAGCAGTTAAATAGTTATGTAGTGTCCAGAAATGCCTAGACCTAAGGTGCACAATATATGCAGCAAGATGAGTAACTTAATTTGCCTGTTGGGGACAGGGGAGTGTGGTGCATAAGTATCCAGGCCCTGAGAAAGCTCACAGTTAACAAAAAAACAAGAGGACGGGTTTGCAGGAGCCGTAAGATGGGGGACACTGGAGTGGAAAGGGTGTGTGTGTGAAGAGATAAGGGGTGAGCAACACTTGAAGTGCATCCCTTGCCTCCTTGAAATACAATCAATCCTCATACTTGGATCTCTTATCTGGACTGTGGTGTAAGTGCAGCAACAAACGTAGCCACCTCAGATTAGCAGAATTTTTTTACTTCAGGGCAGAACTGTGCAAATCCAGTTGTGTTCCTTCAAAGGCAAGTTCAGCTCTATGTCCAGTATGGAGCATTGTTGGAACAGAGTTTGAATTTGTTCCCAGAGCAGCACTGAGTCTCTCTGCACAGGCTGTCTGGGAGCTCCTGGTTCCTGAACCAAATGGGATCCTTGTGTTTGTTCCATAGCAGTGAGCTCTCCTGGAAGAGGGGGTCTCATACAGCACTCCTCCACACTCCAGAAGGGATGTCATGGAGCACATTCAGGTAGCCCTGCACAGCACTGTTTTTTGGGGGATGATGGAGCAGATTCATGTGTTGGTCCAATTTTTGATCCTCTAAGCTGGATGGTGGGTGGGAGGGGAAAGTGACCCAGAGCATAGGCCCCAGTGCAACTTTGACCCAAAGTTGACACAAAATGACCCAAAGCAACTTTGCAGTCTGGCTGGTGAGGTCTCAGCCATTGTTATTCCTGGCACTGAGTGCCTTCTAAATAAGTGAGTGTTTCTGCTGTCTTTGCTTCTCCTGATGGATTGGATCAGATCCCGAATTGCATTTGGATTTTGCTGTATCTTGGGTTTTTTTTTTTCTTTTCTTTTTTAAACTGCTGTNTGCATTTGGATTTTGCTGTATCTTGGGTTTTTTTTTTCCTTTTCTTTTTTAAACTGCTGTAGCCGCCTGAAAAATGATTGTAGCTAACATGAAAACAGATGTAAAAGGCTGGCATTGTGGTGCATGCAGCCTTAAGCTGTGCACATTGGCAAGTTATTGGGTGTCAGATTTCATGATTTGGGCATAAAGGCTGCTCTTCACTTAAGAAGGCAGGAGAAAAAACATTTAAGCTGCTTTATGGAAGTAGGTAGCTGAAAGGTTAGGGACTGCTCCTTCAGACATAAACACTTCTTGGCACCTAAAGCAAGGGCGCATGTAAGTGGGTATGTTTTACATTGTGTATTATTAAGTTTTGAAAGATAGAGCCTTTGAAGATTGCCTTTGAAAGATAGAGTGGACTCAGGGGCTTGGAGGGAGGCGCTGGGCACAGAACGAGCAGCCACTTTGTCTCTGCAGAAAAAACTCTAGAAAGCCAGGAGGATTTTGAACTAAGCAATGACTGGAAGAGTTTTGAAGCTAGAAGCAAAGAAACTTTTCTTCTTATGTTTGTGGAAGCAGGACTCGGTGTATTTGCAAATAAATCTGGCTTGCTTCAAAGAAATGCTTTTCTCCACCAACTTCTGACTAAAATAACCTGTAGCTCTGAATTTGGCTGAATGAAAATAGCTGGGTGGAAGAAAGGTGACATGATTACCTTCTCAGCCTTTTTCAAGTTTATAGCTTCTTTCCTTTTGAAGAGTTAATGCCGGAAATAAACACAGTGTTTTAATAAAGATCCATGGTTTGTGAAATTACTTGTGGAGGCAGAGGGGGAATTGACTGTAATACAGGTTATTCTGAGTGAATTTGATGTTGAAACTGTGAAACTAAGTCACATGGAAGACTGGATTGGAAAAGGGAGCTCACATGCTTACTCTGCTTGTAATTTTTTTTGTTTATGAGAGGAAGATAATGTTCTCAGTTAAGGAAATGAAACTTTATACTATTTTTGTGGGCTGCAATAATGGTATTAATTTGGTGCTTGCAATGCTTTTCAGCCATTCTTAGACAAGTTCTAATACTTCATGCGCAGTGTTTGAATGCAAAATATATTGCAGGAAAATGAACAACATTTAAATTTGGCATTAACTACAAAGCAATACTTTATGTTGATAAAAATCTCAACAGTTTTTTAAAAGTAGAACCCCACAGAGATACTTCAGAATTAATTGATGGCAGATGAACTTAACACAGTTAAAATGAATTAAACCCCTTGCTATTTAGAATAATATGAAGATGTCTGAATTTTATTCCCAAAAGAGGAAATACAGTTGTTAAGTCCAGATGGATTTTTATTTTTATTGGAATAAGTTTTGAGACTAGTAATATCTTTCTCTCTCTCTCTCTTTTTTTTAAATGTTATTACCATAGTGTTGGATCTGGGACAGCACAGACCTGCTTTTTTAAAAATTGTTTTAAATCCAGTTAAATGAACAGTTGTACTATGTTTATTTTGAAAATTAGCACTTTCTTATTGAATTTGTAAGAATTGGAAAATAAGCATGAGGATGACGTACAGTATAGAAAAGCCAAGGGCTTGGTCCTATGTCAAGTTATTGTCAGCTGAAACGTGGTAACTGTCAATGTCTGCGACTGTAGCCTGCCCAAATGCAAGGTGATGCAGCAGGAGCTTAACCTCTTTTCAGCACATTAAATCTGATTGTGCGTGGGCTTTTTGCCTTGCACTG
>VYZW01053220.1:0-16108 GCA_013401315.1 Balaeniceps rex
AATACAAATCATTGAACCACAGTTACAAATACACAACATATCTGAAGAGTAACAGTAAAATAAATGCTGTTGAGTAATATGGTTATTTATAAAAGAATCACATTTTTATTGTTTAGAAATCACCCTGCTAAGTTCAAGTGTACAAGTATAGGACATTTCTTAGCTTTAAATAACTTAAAAACTGACCTTTTTGCTTTATCTTTGTCATCTTCTTCCACCAGCCCATCAAAAATGCTTCCATCATTTCTGAAAGAAACAAAAAGAAAAAAATGTTGGAGTGTGGAGTCCAATCACATTGAAGGGGGGGAAGGAAGAGCTCATTATTCATCATCTCCATTACATCAAGAAACCAAAGCACTCTTTTACTGTGATGTCTCACAAGGACCATCATCAATAACCTGCTATAAGTTCTCCTTGTAGGACATTTACTAAAGAGAAAGCAAAAAACCTTACATTTCCGACACAACTCAAAGGATTTTCACATTATTTCTAATGAGAACTTACAACCCTATGCAAACACTTAATTGAATACTACTTAATTTTATTTTTCTATCTTCTTGATTATTTGCATTACCTTCCCCTTTTGAAACATGACAGAGGACATACATAATTTATTTTTTCTTATTGGCAACTTCTATTCCAATTATTGGAAATATTTATAGTAAGAAAGTACATTTTTCTTAAATACTTAAGTATTATTAATGGAAGAGGGCTGAGGAATATGCTGTATTTCATCCGTGTATGTAAATTTACAAATATACAATTAATATCAATGTTAAACAGTAACAGTAATTATTCATTATATTTGGTTCCTCACCAAGTATCACATAACTTTTCCTCAGCTTGACGATTGTCCATGTACTGCTAAAGACGTATTAGGCTACCAAAATGGGAACATGTTTTCCTTTGAAGATGCCTCAATATACTTCATACAACACCTTTATTTCATTCCCTTTTGTTTTAAAAGTCAAGTCAAAACTGTTCTTCTGTTTTCCAAAACTGCTGTATAATGGACTTTCACATTTTATTTCTCTAACAACTTCTGTCTGCTTTCAGTCTATTTAGTGCTGTCCACACTGGCCTCTGTGTGTCCACCTTGATTTTTTTATCCTAATGTTTCCTTCCCTTAAGGCAAGTAACCGTCTTTCTAAAAAGCTTACCTCATCTCTCTGATTTATAACTGATAGGTCATCAAGCAATTGTACATTACGATAAGCAGTGATGTTAGGAAGTAATTATTTTGCATGCTACTACATAAACATAAAGCTTTTAAAAGGAATTCATATATTCAAAAGGCTGAAGTTTCAGTGGAATGCCACAAAACTTCATTAAAAGAACTGACAAGTCAGACAAGCATTTTAAAAGTTTTACCCTTTGCTTTTATTGTTATTTATTTCGATTGGGTTTAACTTTCTGTAAATTTGATGCAAGTGTCATTTCCTGAAGTCTCAAAAAAGGTATACATAGAATATTAAGAACAGATGTTCACCTAAGCTGCTAGGAAAGTCCAGCTCAAGGAATCAAGTAGAAAACATGTCTCAGCTATTAGTTTTCCCTTGAAATAGGTTAGCAGGTCACTTTACTATCATCTGCAGCATCACTAATTGTTTAAATGTATTTGTTTTCCTTAATCAAATATTGAAGTACTAAAAAAAAAAAATTCAAGTGAACATTAAAAATCCGCTCAACTTGCAGAGATGCTGTTCCATGGCTGAAAACAAGTAATACATTTTAAGATTCATCTCAAGCAAAAAACCCCACTATTTCCAATGACTACAAAACTACACATCTAACAACTACCAAAATAACTTTGACAAAAATAGCCAAAATCTCACTCCTCTTATTTTTTGCATAAATTAATATTCTCTATATATTACCCATAAGAAAAAGATTATTAAAGAAAGCACTGAACAGTAATTCCCCCAAAACTCTCAGTATCTATTAACATACCTGTCTGCAATGGAGCTCATTTTATGGGTGCTTATGGTAAAAAACATAACACATCACACTTTAGTCTTGTGGTAGACATTTGTACGTTTGCCTGTAAGAGAAGAAAAAACATCAAAATGTGACTCTGGAGGAACAAACATGTACTTCGTTAGAGCACACTGAAGTTTTCATTTGCTCTATAAGCTGCTCTTAACCTTCCCCTCTCTTCCAACCTTCTGCTCTGCCCTCCTACCTTCTCTAATGCAGTCTCCATTACCATCATAACCTGGACTTTAATATGCCATTTTACATGACAGAGAGTTCAAGAGAACATTGTTTTATTAAATACCACAATAAATAAGTCTGGACTAAACCAATACAAACCTTTTTCTGACTCTGAATTCAGATATAGCTTTTAATTTTTATTTTAGCTTTTACCAAAAAGACTCTCATAATTTTGAAGGTTGAACAGATGTAAAATACACTCCTCAGTAGTAATAAGTTCTATTTAGAAATTGTGCAAACAGAAAGCATTTGGGATAGAGTATTTTACAACTATAATTTATTTCTTACTATATTTTTTTTCTTGAGCACATTGTTTAAATAGACATGTGAAATGATAGCAATAAGATACCTATTAGAATGGGATCTCCATACTGTGAGAAAGTTAGTTAACCTGGCTATTTCTTAAAGCAGTCACTTATTCATTACAAAGTTTCAGGAGGAAGTTTTTGGTTTTCCAGCTGTATGTATGATTTTGAATAGAGTGTGAATGAAATATAGTGAGAGAAAGAATATAAAATTAAAGTAAGTATTTCATTTAGGTACCCAAAAATTACAAAATTACACAGGTTACGGAAATGCTGAACGTCAAACATAAACCAATAGAATTAAACCTTTTTCTTTGATATAGAAAAGTCAGTTGCCAGAGGCTGCTCAAATGGAGCAGCAAGATTGTAACATTGTCAGTGATTAAGGAACAACTGCACACAGCAAGAAGTTTTATATGAGCGGAACTTGCAGATCTTCGGGAATTTTTACTGTGTTACACACTTAACAGTAAAAAGGCATCGCATTTATTTCAAAGGAGCTGGTTTTAGTCACTTTAGTGACTCATAGTTTCTGAGAAGGAAGTATTTGTTTGTTTCTGAGTGCCAAATCCAGTGGAACTTGCAGTGTTAATACCACAAGAAATATGGCAGCAACTCCATGATCCAGACAGCCTGCAAAATGTTCCAGGAAAATCTTATCCCAGTTTTTTAATATATGGGGAAACTGAGGAAGAAAGCTTATGTTTCAACCAGACCGTCTCGGAGTCTACAACAGCCACATACTATGCAGGTTTGCTTCACAAGCCTAGTATTTTTGCCCACAGTTTCGTAAGTTAAGTGCAGCAGGAAAGTAAATGGGAGAGCTGTGCTGCAGCACAATCTCTTTCAAGGTGCATCACAAGATATTCATGTAGTTTTACCCAAATGCCCATGAGCCCTCTTACCCACTTCTTCAATTAATATGGCCCAACTTTGTCTTGCCTTTACTCTCCAAAATCTAGTGCTCTGAAGACACACTGGAAGCAAACCATTCCTTCACTTCAGTTCTTCAAAATAACAATTGCACTGGCCATACTGACAAATTAAATTCCCCAAATTAGCTGGCCAAGTTTTATAAAGTAATGGAGTTGCACTGTTTGAAAACCAGTCAGAAATGGCACGAGGAAAGTAAATTATGAAGAAGTGTTTATTTAAAATTTTGTCAAAAGCATGCAACAACAGACAGGTTGCTCAGCAGTAAAAGCAAACTACCATCACTGGCATGGAATTAAATTTAAAATCAAGACACCAATTAGAAACTTGTTTTCATTTAGCTTACATAGTATGCACTAATTACACTTTTAGCCTTGTGTTAAATTTTAAAAGAATTTGGTACCTAAATTATAGGGATCAAGAGTAATATGAAATTCTGTAGGACAAATGATATATTGTTCCCTTAATCTGCAAAAGAAAAATACATATACAGTTAAATACAGAAAACTTTCACCTGTGACATAACTGACATCTTTGTTATGCAGAATCAGAATTTAAATATGTGCTGGTTTTGGCTGGGATAGAGTTAATTTTCTTCATAGTAGCTAGTATGGGGTTATGGTTTGGATTTGTGACTAAAACAGCATTGATAACACAGAGATGTTTTCGTTATTGCTGAGCAGTGCTTACACAGAGTCAAGGCCTTTTCTGCTTCTCACACCACCCTGCGAGCAAGTAGGCTGGGGGTGCACAAGAAGTTGGGAGGGGACACAGCCAGGACAGCTGACCCCAACTGACCAAAGGGATATTCCATCATACCATATGATGTCATGCTCAGCATATAAAGCTGGGGGAAGAAGGAGGAAGGGCAGGGACATTCAGACTGATGGAGTTTGTCTTCCCAAGTACCTGTTACATGGGATGGAGCCCTGCTTTCCTGGAGATGGCTGAACACCTGCCTGCCAATGGGAAGTAGGGAATGAATTCCTTGTTTTGCTTTGCTTGTACACACGGCTTTTGTTTTACTGTTTAACTGTCTTTATCTCAACCCACGAGTTTTCTCACTTTTACTCTTCTGATTCTCTCCCCCATCCCACGGGGGAGGGGTGAGCGAGCGGCTGGGTGGTGCTTAGTTGCCAGCCGGGGTTAAACCGCGACAAAAAGTCAATTATTTTCACTTTAACAAAGCACTCAATTTCTAGAATTCAACAAAATCATTCACTTATTACAGTATACAGATCCTATGTCAGAACTGGCAACTTAGATTTGGTATCCAAGACAAACAGCTAAAAGAACTTAAAGACTACAGGAAATGCACCTGTAGTGCATTTGTTTCTCACCTTTCAAGGTCTGACCCTAATGTCTTTGCGTCCAAATTTGCAAGACACTGAACATTCTCAGCACTTATACATGCCAATGGATAAGACTGCAGAGATAATTCCAATGAAACCAGCCAAGTTTAAAGCAAACACTACAGAAATCAAGGACTGTGTCTATTTCTAAGATTCAAATTCAGTTGTGTTCTGGAGAACAAAAGACACTACTTAACACTGCTACTCAGCCCTTCAGTGTTGATAACTGAAACCCATAGGAACCTTATTAATTATATGAACACAATTTTACCTTTTACACTTTGGGACTTGTTAAAGTGTGAGGTTTAGGGATGAACGTGGTTCCTTTGAAGAACAGTGTGGAGTTAGATGTATCCCCTTCTGCAGAAAAGCATTAAATTCTGAACTGTAAAAAAAATTAAAAAGAAGAGTTTTAAAATCAATGAGTTTTAAAATGATCACTTATTATTTTTTTTACTAAATTTTTTTTTTTAAAAATTTAAATTAAAAAATTTAAATTTTTTACTAAAAAAGAAGTAATCATTCCAACAAGAGTAATTTATAAATGCAATATTCTGCTTATTAAAAAAATCCCAAGTATTTCACTATCCGAATTCACCTTGCTTTAAAGCTCTTCTCCTTGACTAGCAGGATATTCTGACACAATTTCATCTCTGCTTTAAGCTATCACTTTATGCCTATCTTTAATCTTGACGTCATTTTTACTTTTGAATCCGGTATCACCCGCACCATCTATATCTTCACTTCCACTGGCTACCTTCAAAGCATATCTTTATACCATTATTTAAACAACTTTTCCACTGAAACTTACTTGGGCCTCTCCTGACCTTCTCAGTTATGTCTTCTCCTCTCCAAGTCGCCAAAATTACCACTCTCAGGACTCCAGAATGTGTAGAATGCTGCTGCTGGCAACTAGCAAAGTTGCCCAGCTGCATTATTGCTACTCCCTCAGACGCAGCCATTAACCCCTTCTTTCAAAACCCACTTCAAAAACACTTTTAAGAATGTATTCCAAACTTATTTCACAAATGCACTTTTTCCATAAAAAAACACAGCACCAGTAGAAGTGATCACCAACTTCCAGTCTCTTTATACCATTACATTTCATTTATACAGTTTCTTCCCTTGAACCGTGCTACTTTCCACATTTTTAAGTTACATGAAATCAGTTTTTTCTCTCATCTTTATCCCGTTTCTATCTGCCTTGCTTACTGTTCTTAAAATGTATTCGCTATACAGGGTACTTGTACCAGTTCTGAAAAATGTTATTTTAAAGCATACTGAATTCTAAAAGGGAAGCTGGGATCTAAAAACTAAGCTTATGCTACTCTTAAATTCATTATTGGATTTTATGGAAAACACCGGAATTATCTTTTATTTGGTTAGAAAAGTGAAGTTTCTCCTTCCCCTGCACCTAACAGAGGCTCTTAAGTGGCTAAAATACAGATGCAAATATTAACATAGGAAGTTAAAGCACAGCAGAACAATCTGCCAACAGGAGAAAAACAATTACAGCATGATTCAGTGAAGCCACTCGTTCTTTTCTGGCCAAATAACCTGCTGGCCCATTGACCTACTTTTTTAGGTGCTTAACAGCCTCCTCTCCTATTCTGTTTTGTTCTGTTTGACAAGTGCAAACATTAATAGTGACAAAGAGTCCTATGGAAGTCTAGGTTACAGAGACTGCAATATGAAACCCGTGTTTTTAAACTGCTTGGAGTCGAACAACTCTGCCAACTCTCACCCAGCTCCTAACAGAGTTCTAATGAAGAAAATTTCAGATCTCATCTCTGCAGTATGTACAAGTGCATTTTTTAAAAAAATCACAACGAAATACTTAAGACAAACACCACAGGACTTAAGCACAGAACCATACCTGATAATGTCTAAAACAACATTAAAAAAAAGGAAGTTTTAAAGGATATTTCAAAAAGGGATTTTAAGATGAAGAGGAAAGGAATATGTTTATGTCATACATGAACATAAGCAAGCTTAAACCAGACCAAAAGGAAAGCTAATCACAGTGGAAAAGCTTTTGTAACCAAAACCACATAGATCTCTAACTCAGTAGAAATGGCATGCGTGTGAAAGCGAGCAGAAAAGTTGAGACGCCTACACGCCAGCATTGTCAGCCACAAGTGTTCAAAGGTCATGGGTCTGTCTCCACAATTTATGAGGTTTTTTCTTAAATACAATCAATTATGTGTATTTGCCTCTAGATACTATGTCTGTTGTACACATTCAGTGCATGTTTTCAAACTTTTCTGCAACCAAGAAGGCTAGAAACTTACTATCTTTAAGAAAGCTGAGGTCCTCAATCAAAAATTTTCACTGCTGCCATGGATATACAAACTATTAATACACAACATTGCTCAATCTGTAGCAAAATCACAAAAACTAGCAATACTGCAACTTCTGCACTATGATGACTTATCACACATGGAGAGGCAGTAAATTATTGGGTGCCAAGTTACTGTTTGGCCAAAGAAACAAGGTTCTGAATAAGTCATAGGGTAAAAAGCCACAATCCAACCTAAGGTAATAGTGAAAAGTTCACACCATCTGCTAAAACAGTGTTTTAGACTGAAAGAATTTCAGTAACTTCAGTCTAATTTTATCGTCAATACTGGTATGGTGATATTAAATATTAGAAACAAATTCAAAGATCGAACAAACTGTGAAATTACACTACAGTCTTGCTCATGACAGATGTTCTGTCAGGACTGGACTGAAAAATGGATGGGACAATAGCCAATGTGTTGCCTGTACTTAATTTTGTATCTAGTCAGTGACTAAACGCTTACATCTCCAGCACTTCACCATAACGATGACATTGCTAAATATTTTTGAGGAAGAATCAGTATTGCCCTTATATTGTAAAAAAAGATTTTTATATAAATGTCTTGATTTTATAAGTAATATTTTCGTGACTTTACAGATTACAGCCCTTAGACAGAATTAATGCAAGGTGACATGTATTATTAAGACAAATAATTTCACCTAGGAAAGACCACAGGAAAAATACAGTAAACAATACAGTTTTCCAACACCACAGTTTCTGCAAACAGAAACAGATTAACTTCTTTAATACAACCTGATCTCTGTGCCATAATCCTATTTTGCCAGGGGAACAAACTAGTTATTATAATTACTGAGGATTAGCTTTTTTTTTTTTACTGAGGATCACCTTTTTTTTCAGGTGCTTCCACAGCACCTGATGCCCCAGCAGAGCTCTGACACTAGTTACATACCAGGGTAGTTACGTACCAGGGTAAGCAAGCCAAGGAGCAGAAAAATCACACTGTGAGCAAACAGCTGAGCCAGAACCTGACTCTCAACGTAAGCACAGCACCAAAAGCCCTATTCATTATACAGATTCCGAGGATAATTATAAACCTTCTTGATACTCCTTTCCAGGAGCAAAAAACCATTTGCTTCTGATAACTTGGATTATGAACTTCTGGGGTTTTACTCTACTGGGATATCCCACCGTAACGGGCAAGCAGAGATCCATCCATTATCTCACTCCCAGAACAGCACATCACTATCACTCAGGTTTTCCATCTTCCTCTTTGCTTCATAGATTTACGCCCAGCCCAACCAATTTCTCTTTAGCTTTTTCTTTTTTGGAGGTGGGGTAGAGGGGAAGAGAAGGGGAAGAATTTATTTTGGTTTAGTTCCTCTCTAGTAACCATAGACTTTTGTAGAGAGCAAGAGATGTGTAGATAAGTAAACCATAACCTGTCCTCTAATCAGATTGGCCTAACAGAACAAGTTAGCAGGTTTTGAGATACTTGCTCCTTTGCTTGCAATGGTACACACACCAACAGAAAGCAAATTAGGGTAATGACTGATTGATCCCTTCTCGCTAATCAAAGGGTATCTGTTAAAATACTGTTTTTAAAACTGACATATGTCTCTCATTTTCTACCTCAAAATAAAAAAAGGCAAAACAAACAAAAATTACAGAAGATAGGGCTGAAAGGAATTTCAAGAAACGCTGTCCAAACTTTGCAGCTTAAAAGCTTATTCTAGCAGCTGGGAATAGTCATATATTGCAACCTTTTCTCTACCATGTCAACAAACCAACTGTAATCTTGGTCTGTACTTGTGCAGAAGAGCTGACATATCCCAGAAATGTCATTTTCTGTAGATAAACGCACTGCAACAGCAGGTGTACATCTACACCTGCTTAAAACAGTAGGAGAGGGCTGCTTCTAGTGCAGACATCCATACAACTTGAACCCAGATAGGCTTTTAATAGGCAAATTTGTGAGTGGACACAAGTAGCCTGCTTTGGCAAAGCAGTTTGCTTAGGTCCATTACCTTTGCAGGGAGTAGACAAGGACACACCTGTGTGCAACATAATGAAGAAAGGGCAGCAGGACAGATGACTGGTGGTGTGGGTTGCCATTATCAGAATAACTCATCCAGTCTCAAGTCTGTTCCTGAGGGACTTTTGGGAAAGGGGGTAAGTCCAAGCAGTCTATAGGAGAGATGAACTGCCTGGTAGGAGGCCTGTTGTGGTAGTGGTCAGCGATATCAGAGATTTAGTTGCGTTACAATGGCAGTTGAGAGTGCATGCTATTTGCCCACAGACCTATTTGTACGTAGTCTAAACAAACAGCAGCAGTTGGAAGAGCCTACAGATCACCATGAGTGGGAGACAACGTAGCAACCACAGAGGTAAAAGGAGGTTATGTTCTTAGAAATGGTTTGTCACACAGATGTGTCCTTGTCTACTCCCTGCAAAGGTAATGGACCTAAGCAAGCTGCTCTGGTTAAAAGCCACTGTAAATAATATCCTCATAGAAACACAGATGATGAGGATTAGAGGAAAAAGCAATTCTCTCCTGCATTCTTCATGTATTAGACTGTCCTGCCATGAGGAGAGAACTTTGCTCTGCAACTCGGGACTGAATGCAGTTTGCAATTTCCATCCCTCTAGCTCATGATTAGGGGAAACACCCCTGCCTACCGCTCCTCTGTTCCAGATCATTTGGTCTGATCTCTGCTTGACCAGCTGTTCTGCTACCCCCCTTCCACTCTTCTCTGGAGTCTGCATCTCCTTCCCCTTCTTCACCACAGAGATGGGACCACAACTCCCTCCCTGATAGGGTGCAGCTCTAATCTTAGTTCAGACTGCAGTAAAGATATGTGTAAGAAGCCTCTGACTCTTCGCCTGGGCTACGTTGGAGCCTGGCCCATGCCTGGCCATGTACCCCACTGATCTGGCCTCTGACTTGCTAATTTGACTTCTCGGCTCATCCTCAGATCTGCTTCCTCACCAGGAACTTGCTGGCCATCTGAGCACTTGCCAGAGCCTGGCTGCCCCCCCCCCAGGAGCAGCCTGCCCCTCCAGCTCCCTGGGAGTGACCAGGAAAGTGCTCAGCAGGTTGCCAGGCTTCTAACGAAATGGGTCTTTGACAGTGAGGTGCTGAAGCGCTTACCAGGCTTTTTTTCCCCTCCATCCCTTTCCAGGCTGCTTGTATTATCTTCGCCTTCTAGGATCCAAATTAACTACATCTGCAGACACCCAGGGTGTTGTTTATGCAATCCCTTCAAATTATTAACAAAGATTATTAAAAGAAAGTAATTATAATGCCGATTTTCAGAGTTTCTCAGTGAACACTCTCCGTGTTTCAGAAAACTGTAAAGGATAATCAAGAAAGAGTACAAACCTAACTAAGTTTATAAGATAAATTTGAAAGGCAGTGTTTAATGATCTGACCATCAGAAACAATTGTTATTCTTCCATATTCTCATTTAAAATATCTTCTCAGTCCTTTGTATTCACAGTTCCTTACAGGAGATCCCCTTCCTTCAATAACAAAGCCGTAAGTGTGGCAGAAATAATGCTTGTAAATCCTGTGCAACTAGTCTGTACAAGAGAAAGACTGTGGCTACATGTTACGATTCCACTTGCACCCACTTTTATTTATAAGGCTCCACCCTGCTTCTTGCTACCCTTCCATGGCTTTTACTGGAGGAGCGCACCCCTTCAGCTCTGGCCACACGCTGAAGTAGATTTGTGAAATGATGTGTCTAAAAGAACCCACATATCACACAGTTTTAAATACAATCTTTATTATCTTGTTTTTATTAAAAAGTGTGGCTTCATGTACCTTTGAAAATTGGCACAGCTGAGGAACAGCACCCCTCTACAAAGAGGAGCTCTAAACCTCTTAACTACATCTGCCACTGCTGGATCTGTAACAGGGACCCATGGGTTAGACTTAAGAGTACGCATTGTGTTTGTACATCTTAAATACAGTTGAGCTCATAATCAAGCCTGGCTGAAAAACATATCTACTGCCTCCTTAAATGGTGCTTAACAAAAAAAAAAAAAAAAAACCAAAACAAACAAAAAAAAACCCCCACCCAACCAAAAAAAACCCCAAAACCAAACCCACACCCCACAGTACTTCACAACATGAGTTTTAATCAAGAGAAACTAACGTATTAGTGTTACAACTCAAAACTGAAAATCTTCACATCTCTGCAAATCTCCGTTTCCTTTAATGGGATTCTGGGCAGAAACGACCTGCGGCCAGCCAGCTGAAGAACAGATCCTAAATTAACACTCACTGCGCTGTGGAAAAAGTGCTGCAGATGGTGTAAAATCTGGACATTCTGCTATTCTCTCTCACAGGAGGCATCTAAACTTGGTATATTTTACAATGAAAAATAAAATCCCAGTTTCCTTCTTCCAGCCTCTTAAATAGAACTGAAAAGGTAGACAACTGAAAGGGCTTTTTCAGAAGTTCAAAAGGGGAAAAAATACCACACACATGCTCAAGTTTAAATTCCCACTGAATATTACCAATTATCCCAGAAAATTATCTGCTACATACAAAACAATGATTTTCTATAGAGTAAAGTTACCAGACAAAAAAAAAAAAAAAAAAAANTGATTTCTCAATATTAACAGAAATTTAAGGAAAAAACTTTAAAATATGGCACCAAGATATCTAACCTGGAGTTAACAACACTTTGAAATGATTCATCCAATTACAAATGTGCATATTTCTGAAACAGAGCATTAGCAATTTTAAACATTTCGTATCAGACACAGATGTTAGTTTAAACAATTTGTCTAAAACGGTTTGTCACATTTTCCTCAGAGCATAAATAATACTAAGAATACTAATATATCTAACCAAAGAGGAAAAATTAAACACTTTATTCCTACACTGAAAAATACACATGAAAATTCACCAAGAAATGAGACAGATCAAGGAGTTAAACATTGTTTTTCCTCCACCCCAATAACAAGAGGGAAGAATGTCTAGATATAGAAAGTAAACTAATTTTTGAAAACTGTCCTAGAGAAAATGCATTACCAAATTCAACAGACATAATTATTACACATTCAAAGCAAGATAACACCAAGTAAATTATTCTTCCACACCATTCAAAATTGCTGCTCAATGTTGATACAAACTCATGTTTAAATTTAGAAAATGAGACTTTATAATTATTATTACTGCGACAAAAACAAACACTCAGTTATCCACTACAATTAATCTTGCAGACAAACATGAACCTACATGTTAGGCAAGCACCTTAACTGCCAGACTTTTAGTATGCATGTGTGTGTTGCGAGGTGGGAAAGGTAGCTAAAAAGCAGTTTTTGAAATTCACACAAATGAATCTTTCCAAAATTCTATCCTATACCAGAAAAATCTACCCAATGAAGATTTATTAGCTTTTATATCCAAATGAACACTTATATGTTTTACATGTCTCACTACTGCATTCTAAAATCTTCAGAAATCCAAGAAGTCAACAGATGGCCAAGATGGTCTGCAAGAAGTTATGCAAGTTATTTCTGCACCCAATGCCTTTACAGTCTATTTAGGAGAAATTTTAAGGATATAGCTATGAGTCTTAAATCAGTTTTGCTTGATATATAATCCACCTTACCTTTTAAGGGACAACCAACTGTTTCATTATCAACAACTTATTCCTTTAAGATACCATTATCTAGCACATCCAGACATCAAGAAACATCTTACCGCTTCTCAGTTGTGCACATGTTAAAAAGGGGTGGAAGGGGCAGAGGGAAAGCAGCATGCCATGCCAGACAACTCAATGAACTAAAGCTTTTGTTTTTGTTTGTTTGTTTGTTGGTTTTTTTGTGTGTTTTTTTTGTTTTTTTTTTTAAAGAGGACACAAAGACTTATTCCTAACTCATGGACAATGTACTCATCTAGGATGTGCGAGAAACAGACTAAGAACTTCCTCTGAATCAGTCCGCAGGTGAAGAATTACCACACGTAAGATAGCAAGACCAATATATATATAGACCGTGCCAGTAACTACACGGCTACAGATGCTAGGCACTTGACACCCTAACAGTTATTTATATTTGTAAACGCTTTTACCAAACTCCTTGGTCAAGCTGAAACTTTTCATAATGTTAGTCTTTTATCATTACTTTGACCACTCATTTCCCCCACCCATATTAAAGTCCCTCTCTTCTGCTAGCATTAGTATCTCTGATCGCACGGCCAACACAGCCTAAAACTGGCCCAGCCTAAAACTAACCCAAATATTGTTTCATTCAGCTAAATCAACTAAATTTGTTTCACCATATGGCTGCTCAAAAGCTGTGTTGGCACAGGGGAAGGGGAAGCAGTGAATCACCAGGTTAGACATCTTTTGGCAGCAATGCCATTTCATGCTGACCTACACCATGTGTTAAATTACAACCAGAGAACAAAATTAGGAAAAACGAGATTCAAATTTGTGCTCAAAGAAACGAGCGTTGTAGCTACTACTTGAGAAGTCTGCTTCATATTTAAATGAAACATCTGCACTCTCCCATGCGTTGCTGCATCTCATGTGGCAACCCGTGACAAATGACATTTCTGGACAGAATGAGGTTCGCTTATACACACTGATCCAGACTCATGGATCAGCTTCTGGATATGAAAACAAATCCAGAACTCAGCCTTAGAGTCAATGGGAAACTCAAGCAAAATGTAAAGCACAGGAGTATATATACCTGACATGTTGCTAAGTAGTTATCAACCTGTCTATCAAATAACACAGAATCACAGAATCATTTGGTTGGAAAAGACCTTTAAGATCATCGAGTCCAACCGTACCTGTACACTACTAAACCATGTCCCTAAGTGCCTCGTCTACCCGTCTTTTAAATACCTCTAGGGATGGTGACTCGACCACTTCCCTGGACAGCCTGTTCCGATGCTTGACAACCCTCTCCGTGAAGAATTTTTTCCTAATATCTAATCTAAACCTCCCCTGGCACAACTTGAGGCCGTTTCCTCTTGTCCTATCACTTGTTACTTGGGAGAAGGGACCAACACCCACCTCGCTACAACCTCCTTTCAGGTAGTTGTAGAGGGTGATAAGGTCTCCCCTCAGCTTCCTCTTCTCCAGGCTAATTAACACGTTAATTAGCATGAACTGTGACTGTTTTAAGATGATACTCAGTACAGATACTTATACAAGGGTATTCACCTAAATGAATAATATGAAACTAAGAAAATTTAATGAAAAAATTATTTATACCAACAATTTATACTATTTGTAACTCTTAGAATTGTACAAGTGTACCAAATGGACATATATAAAAAAAAAAGATAAGCCAGTTGCTAACAGCAACACCCAAGAACAAGTCACAGATGTTTCAGAAAGCTAATATTTAATCTGAAACTTAATTATCCGTCTCATGCAGAAATGCAAACATGTAAATAAAACACTTTAAAAATATTTAGTGATGGGCATAATTTTTTTTTTCCAAGTTGATTGCACAATCCTTGATTTGTACAGCTGTGGAAGTGCTTCTGATGCTTAGATTTCCCAGCATGGGTGACTCATGCACAGCTCAATTATTCTGTAAAGCTTTTGTGAAGAGTGGACTGTTTGACTGCCTGAAGAACAGAGTAGGCAGTGCACTTCACTGGAAAGCATCCTCAAAAAGAAAGAAGTGAGACTTCACATTCACGTTTCCATAAAATGAGCGAGTAAGAACATTTTAAGCTCCAACACTGAAGCACAGTCCAAGTCAAAAATTATGAAACAGCAGCTCCTCCTCCCTGCCTCCCCCCACCCCTTTCCCCTGGAAGTCCTGCACATCATCCTGGAGACCAGAAAGTGATAAAAAAAGGAAAAAGAATGATGTAGTAGAAAACCAGAACAAAACAAAACAAGGGAAATGCTAGGGGATGCTAACTTCAGTGTATTCAAAAAAGATCTGGCAAAATACACCTGTATTAGCATGCTTACTGTTATGCTCGTAAGATTAACAGGATTTAACAAAAGTAAAGACTTACTTTTCTAAAATTCTGGTGTCTGCCAGTGGATCCTTCAGTTTTTCCCCCAATACAACTACCTGTTATAGAAAGAGCAAGTTTATACATCAAATAAAAACTCAATACTATAGTTGCAGAATTCCAAACCCCTGCATTGCACTATTCCTTAATTTCATTCAACAAAACTCTAGAGTTACTCTTTTGTCAGAACTTTCAATATAACAATCCAGGCTCAACTGGAATTACAGTGATTTCAAAACCTGAGATACAGGACAAGTCTTTCATATTACATAGGCAAGAAGTGCCCTAACAGAAAAGGGAAAAAACAAAACAGAATAAAAAAGTTTTGCAATTGGTGCGGAGAGGAAATGTCTTAACTGTTGTCTTGGCTAAGAAATGGACAAAACTGAGGCAGAAAGACTTGACTTTTCTTGACCCTGGAAACTCTTTGCGAAACACTTTGTAACCATTTTGGGGATAGATGTTAGGTATCCTTTTGCCACCCTGCTATAAGCAAGAATCAAAAGCAAATGGAACATCAGCCAACATGTAGTCAATAATTGGACTTGTTCAGGCAGGAAAGATGGCACATTATTTTAACAAAAGGGATACTATTGCAGAAAACAGCAATGCAGCAGTAGGAAAAAGGCATATAAAGTCAACTCTAAGTTTAATGTAATTTTACTGGAATCAATCTGCATATATATTCTTTTATATATATGGAAATAAAAAAGGAAGAAAAACATCTTAAGTATTCAAATATTAGAGCACTGAACGCAACTGAATTTCTGACTGTTCAGTAAACACTGTTCAAAGGAAAATTACATTATGAATTTAGGTAGATATCAAATTTGCTCAAATTCTTTCTTCACTTTCCTGAGCAGCAGCAGCATGCACTCCTCCTCTGTGGCTTGCTACTGACATGAGCAGAAACTTTCAGAGCTTGTGCTGACTAAGCGAGTCCAGAAAACCCACTGAATTCACCTTCTGGTGAATTCACCAGAGAAGCAGTGAAAGCAGA
>VYZW01053221.1:1325-13217 GCA_013401315.1 Balaeniceps rex
TGTTCTGAAGAGCCTATCTGTACAGTGTTAGCTGAAGGTGTTACTTGGGCAAAGTTAAATGCCTCTGATCAAACCTCTTTTACTTCCATAAATTACACTTGTAGGTGCATTAGCTCTTCAAACAGTTATGTAAAACATACAGTACAATATCTATTATACTGTATGTCATAAAATAAAGTTCAAATAATTACAAGCCAGATATAACTGAGACTGTTAGAAAGTGAGAACAATTCTAAGAAAACAGAATTCCGGGTAAGATGATNTTGGTGTGGCAAAACGGTGTTTCATACCATGAGCGATGGCAGAGGCAGGTGAACTTTGGGGTAAGTATATTATTTCTCGGAAGTCTGTGGACAGAGGNATTACTTTTGCAAATTTACAACAAAGAGGAGGGCAAGTTTAAATTGGATGTAGAAATAACTAAGTGAAGGTAAGAAAGTACAATCAATATGACCCCACTAGGGGGTCTAGACTGAGAGAACAGTGCAACTGCAGATTTGGAGACAAATTATCATCCAAAAATAATACGTAATTAAATTATCAACAGTCAAGTTTAGCTTATACTGTGGTTCCATTGCATACCAAAAGTTAACTAAAATTGAAGCACTTCTACTGTGAAGAGGCATGTGCTCCAACTTGTTTGAAATAACAAAGTCCAAACTTTGTTACATAAAACAGCTTTTCAAACTCAACAGACTGACAGGCTAAGACACATGTCATTGTTTAAATTTAAAGAACTGTGAGTGTGTTTTTTTAGTTGCTGTTAAGATGTCTGATAAATACACATGACAGAAGATTGTAGAAGTAGGAGAAAATATTTATCTTCCAAGTCACATAAATGTGTTTTGGTTGGCTAGTGCTGATGGCATAACTTCTCCCTTCTTTACAGTTTGGTGGGTTTACGTGGATTGGAAGAAGGTTTTATATCATGGCTGCTACACTCACCGTTATTCCTGGGAATTCTGTGGCGATACTACTGGACTTCTGTTACCTGAAACAAGTCTGAAGTCTGCGATCACATTTGGGAGGAAAACGAGATGAGGCAATGCTGATCCCTCCACCAGTTTAGGTTACACCCTAAACCTTTCACTATGTAAACCCCTCTGCTGCTCTTTCAGATGTTTGTTGGTTTCTTTCCTTCACTCTTCCTCTTTTTCAAGTCTACTCTAGGAAACTTATTTCAGCTTCATCTATCTCTTGTAGCATAAATTTGGGGTTTTACTCATAAAGTTTATTATTTAACATGCTGCAGTTTGCATGTTTGACCTCCAACTCAGATTCTGCAGTAGTAAGGATGCTAAAGCAGCAACCTTAGTGGCACATACATACCTTAATAACTCTACAGAATGACACAATTATGATCTGGCACAGCAGAGAAGCAAATAGTTTAATTACACATACCATGTTGTGGTAGCCCACATGTATTCATTAAAATTCATAAATATTCCCTTCCTTTATTTGGCTGTTTAACCACCATACCATTTGGCTGTTGTTGTCTGGAGTACTCTTTTTCTGTAGTTTACATAGAAAAACAAACTTGTATCTGCACTGATGGGTTACTATAGTAGTATTGATAATTATTGTAGAGTAGTGTTGTAATAGCGTACCTGAGCCTGCATCTATCAGTGGCTCTGCATTTCTACTCCATCTAATAAACCTCCTAGAAATATCTATTACTTATAAATATTTTTTGAACATTAAAACAGGGTTATTTGATAACCTATTTTGTGACCCTTCTGTCATCTGTTATTCACTTGTGACAAACTACAGTACGTAGGCCTTTTAAGCCCACTGGTCCTCAGACCTACTACTGGTCTACCACCTGCACTATGTAAAAATTACGTTTCTGTGGACGTCAATCCACTCATATCTCCTTTTGTACAAGGAAGGTGCTCTATACAGATTTGCAGAATGGCATCCTTATTCCCTTTTAAATCCTTCTGTTATATCCAAGAAATCTGGCGATTTTCATTGCTAATGCATTGCTACTTTCTGTTTTCTTCATTTATTTCTTTCTGTTATACTTAGCTGATGCCTCTAACATACTCTGGAAATTCTTCAGGATGGGGTGTTTTTGATTTTGTTTGTAAAACACTGATGGCACTTTCTAATAAAAATACAAGATAGCAAGTAGTAATGGACATGTCTTACAGGCACTCCCTGGTTAGGACTCTTCTCAAATGGCACATACTTTCCACCTTTTCTTTAAAAGCAGACAGCCAGAGTAAGCATAAAATCTTACTCAATGATGTACTTTGAGGTTCTCCTGTAATTTTTGTTTTTCTTTTTTTACATTAGTAAATATTTGCATATGAATAATGGGAGAAACTGCCTTAGACTTTCCACTGTTGAGTGCCATCTTAAAAACAACAACAACAAAGTCTATCCAGACAGCAGAGAGAGCATCAAATTCCTCAGAAGACCTAGCACAATGGGTAGCTAGAGTTTTTTCCTGAATTTGCTTTGCTGTCATTGTATAAGCTGCACATATGGACTTCATAGCTGGTAATCATAGAATGTTTGACTAGTATTAAAGATTTGCTGAGGATTGCCAATAATGAGATCTGAAGGCCTGCAGCTGTTTCACATGCCACACCAGGTGAGCTAGTAAATAGAGAATATATATAAATGTATACAGGTAGCCATTACATTGGAGGATTCATTAGCGAACAAGGTAACTATTTAAGAACAGCTTGGCAAGGTAGAAATTCTGTGATGAATAATCCTCCAGAGGCACTACAGATGTGAAGGAGCATAGCTGTCTTGGCTGCAATTAAAGACAAGACAGCTCTACTTTGTCTGTCCTGTATTGCTGCCTTGCACATTGTACACAAGTTCTGTAGTTTAGTATCTCCTGAAGTGAATGGCGTATGGATGATTAGTGCTGTCTTCAGCTCCCTGTTTTACTGAAAATGCATATTCTCTGAGTATTTACCTGTTTATTTTAAACAGGATCTGTGTTTCAGACCATTTTAGTGCAAACAAACAAAAATCTAACAATACGTAAACTGCCTAGAAGACTGAGTGAAAGTGGGATTATACAACATAGTTCCTATGCTGGGACTACTGCTACCTCCAGAAATTCCTCGGAGGGAAAACGGGTACTGTTCTGGTGAACAGTACTTCTCTACTTACAAGAAAAAACTTCTGAAACTCTTCTTCAAGTAGCTTGGCTAGAAACACTCTCTCCTACAATGATTTTCATGGAAAAGAGGTAATGGTGGGAAAAAAGTGAATGTCCAATATGGAATTAACTGCAAAAATGTACAACCAGAGAAAGCTACTGCTAGTTGCAAAACTGTAGCCTTTACAGCATAATGTATCTGAGTTCATCTCACTAGCATATTAATAGCAGCAGATGCAGATGCTTTACACTATCTTAATGGTGTATGACTTTAAAATAATAAAAAAGCATACCTACCATACTGATAGCTGTAAGCAGCAGTTGTTAGGAACTGTGCATATATTCCCTCCATCAATCTAGAAATTAGAATATGAATATAATTTTTTAAAGCTGGAGAACTACTGCATAAATTTGAAAAAAAATTTTCAAATTACTAGTACTGAGATTAAGAATTTATTTTTTTTAATTCTGATATAACCTTTAATATGTATAGCTAAGGGATTATATTGGTGTTCCTTACAACGTGAATTCATGTTCTTTCGTTTCTATTTGTTGACTTATAATCTCGTGACATCTGTTGTTCAATAGCTTTAAATTTGTGTGGTTATTGTTCTTAGAATATGGCAAATGTAATTTAGATAGTGCGGATAATTTAGATAGTTTGGATTGTTCTTTGCATGTTCTAGGGCTTATGTCCATCTTTCCTGTTGCATAAAGATGTTCTTAAATCCTCCTGCAGACATCTCATAATGCATCTACTCACTCTGGGAGATATTCCTTGTTGTTCTTGTCCTCCACTGTCCCTAAGTGAGATGTGGAATTAGCCTTTCATATACTTATGATGATAAACTTGTTTTGAATTTCACACTCACCAGCTGGCTTTAATACTTTTCCCCATAAGTATTGATTTTCTGAGTAACTGTCTCTCTCAAAGCATCTTTAGATAAAATATTAAAGAAATAATGTAGCTACACCATGTAGAAATGTAGGAGGAAAAGAGAAAATCCAGAGGTAACCTAGACCGTGATATACCCAGATGTGCCTGACAGATGTTTCTCAAACCTGTTCTTACAAAGTTCAGTGATAGCAATTACATAATCTCCTGAGATACCATGGCTATCTGAAATAGCTAAGACACATCCCAAAAATACCCGAGATAGCAAGGCTACCTGAAAATCTAACCAAGAAATCTGTAGCTGCAAACTAAGCCCATTATCTTATGTCTTCTCTCTCTGACATGCATCTTTTTTAACAAAAGATGTACACATCTGTAGGCTGTTGTCATGCTCCTGGCAGTCATCTTTCCCAGATGAAATAATTCTCTCAATGTCCTCCTTATGTCATTTTTTAAACACTTCTATTTTTTTCTGTTGCTGTTCTCTGGACCCTTTCAAGTATGAAGAAGCCTATTTTAAAGACATTATTTTAGCTTAAACCAATATGTACTTTATAGATTTTAAGACTGTTTACCATCTGCCTTTTATTCCTGTAAGATTTACTGCTGTATCGACAAAGACTGATGCACATGTCTAACTTCAGAGGCAGATTTATTTTAGTGGAGTTATCAGTGGTCAAATTAAGCATGTACACAAATCTTAATTGGATTGTGGCCTCAAAAATATAAATGTAGAAAAATAAACAGAAGGAAAACAAAGACAAATAACTTTGAAGCTCAATAGACTTACTTTTCTAACAGCTTATTCATAATTAAGTTCTGGAAATGTGGCTTTTCCTTGAGACTTTCCTCTGTCCTCAAGTTTTACCTGAGCTTCTGATTCAGTTAAAACCAAGGTGGTCTCTTCCACATAATTTCTGAAACTAATCAACATTTTACCAATTATCACTTACACCTCCAGATTTATACAGAAATCGGTATGAAAACAGCACAAACACGTTTGAAGTTGTGTAAAACAAACTGATATACAGGTTGGAGCTCAAGTTCTTTGTGTGCGATTATGTATCTATGCAGCTGAACTGAGGAAAAACTGTGGTGGAACACTATACAGTTACAGGGCACTGGTTATTTTCTACAAAAGTTGACACAAGCTGCTTATGGAGTATATCCTGTTCAAAAGATAAATCATTCTTCAATACAAGTGACATCCCTGGATATTGTAATTTACAGGAACTGTTTGTGAGGTTACTGTGTAAAACCATTGCTATTTGTATGTGGATGCAGAAATGTTTTCCATATATGTTATAGGATGATGAACGGTACTAAGATGACTTCTTGCAGAAAATGCCGTATTTTCCAACATATGGGAATGAATTAATGCCACAGAAAAAATAGCCCTAAACCCACCTTTTTAATAAAGGAGAAAGCATAATCCTTACGTGAGCTTTTTGCCAAACCAATGGGGGAAAGAGGGGAAAAACTAAACTTTGGCTGCATGCTTAATGGGTAAATTTATCTGATTTGAATTATACAAAATAATAGGTTCGTTCTATTCAAGTTTCATCCCAGACCCACCCCCCTTTTCCAGCCCTAGGGGAGGGAGCGTTAAATAATGGTCTGTGTAAACTGATGCTCATGCAGTAAGAGTTTGGAGAAGTGCTGCTGGTACAAGTTAAAGCAGGCAGTGAAGAAAGAGCAACCAAATAAAAAGCAGCTGCAGGAGCAAAGTGGACCTTTCTGAAGTTAAAAGACATGGCTTTCTTCACGAGAGTTTTGACAATGAAATGCAAGCAGACGCTTGAATCTGAGAGGACTTACTTTTACCATGCGATTTTCGTCAGCAGGTTTCACCAACTGCCCAAACTTTCCAGCAGCCAGTCTCTGGAGGTGCAGAATAACTCGCCAGCAGCGGCAGAGAACAAAGGCGAGGAGATGGTGGCAGATTCGGGGCGCGCAGGGGAGCTGCTGCAGCCCACCCCGCACCAGCTTGGCAGGGTGAAGAGCCTCCAAGAAATGCCTGGACCCAACACCCTCTACAATCTCTACGAGTTCTTCTGGAAGGACGGCTTCGGCCGCATTCATGAAATCCAGGTACAGCTTACTTGGCAATTTTAATATTCCATTCACGCCAGGATTACTTAAACCTTTCCTTTTCTCCCCTCACAAAACATTGCTTCATCACCGGGTTACCGGCACCGCAGCTAGTCATTGCCGCGCCGCGCTCCCGCTGTTATGGAAGGGTCGGGGTTCAGAGGATCGCCCCATTCACTCTCCGTCTCCCCTAGCACTTGGAGGTTTTAGCATTTTTGTTTCGGTGAGGAGCCTACGAGTACGCGGCTTGCGAGCCGTGCCGACACCCTGCCCCCGAGTTCCCCCCTTCCCTCGTACGTGGGGTGACCGCCTCGCCTCGCCGGCAGCCCCAGCCTTTGAGCTCTCCCCCTTTTCATGTTTATAAGTATTTTGAACTTTTAGGTAGGTGCCTTAGCAAAAAAAAAAAAAAAAAAAAAAAAAAAACAGTCACATCTTTTTGGACTGTGTTGTTTCACAAACTTGCAGAGGACTTAATTTTCGGCGGTCAGAGCTGGGAAATGTGGGCTTTCCTCGAATCCCGGACCGCAGCACCCACCCTGAAGGTGAGGCCGGGCGGTTTCCACCCGGGACCGCCTCAGTCGCGCTGTGCCTGAGGCGCCGCCGCCAGGGTTGTGTGCGGGGGACTCCCGCCGCTTTCCTTCCTCCAGCTCAGCCCGGCGCTCCTCTGCTGCGGCCAGAGACCATTTTGTCTCTCCAACCCTCGCTTCTACCCCGGCCTCCCCTTACGTAAATATACTTCGCATATATAGGTCCCCTGAGGGGGCGGTGGATGCGCCTGGCCCGGCTGCCGTCAGCGTTGGCCGGCCCACGGCTGCCGCCCCGCTCCCCTCAGCAGGAGGCGGGCGGTTTGAAACCTTCCCGGGGNAATAAATCTGAACCCGGGTGGGGGTTGAGGACTGTTCCCGGTGGTTTGGGCACCTCGGCTGCTGTGGTGGTCCCCAGGCTGCGACGTGTCCCCTGCCTTAGTCCCACCCGGCGAAGGTGGGTGAAGCACGGATGTCCGTGCTTGGGACAGCAGGAGTTGGGCAAGCGAATATCCTTCATCTGTACAGCATTTCTTGGATGTTGGCATGGGCAGTTCTCTTACTGTAAGGCTGTCTCTATCCAAAGATGAATTTTTTTGGTTGCTTGGCCAAACATGTGGGTTTCATTCCTAAAAACTCACAGTGCATCTCCTGGGGCCCCTTCCCCCTGTGATCCAAGTGATTCTAAAATGAGCGCTTGTGTTTGAGGGAGTAAAGAGGTGGTTTTCACCCTTTTTCAGTTGTGGATCCATAGCGCTTTCCACTGACAGTACAGATCTCTTTGGGAGTACCTCAAATGTGGCATTTATTATTTTGCTTTTCTTAGTGACCTTTCTCAGATCGCTAGGAAGGGATTCACAGACAACCCCAAGAGGTCCACTGCCTGAAAATCACTGAAATAAAGGAAAAAAAAGAGGAAAGTAAAAACAGAAGATGGAAACCAAACAGAACAGGGAAGAACTTTAAATGGTTTGAGGATCAAAACTTGAAAGTTAGGATTTACAAAGGGCCTAAAAACACCAGAAAGAGGCAGGAAACAAAAAAAAGAAAATCACGTCTGGCTTTGTCTTATTTACCATTGAGATTTCTAAAAAGAAGTGTTGGGCTCCTCAGTCTATGCTGTGTTTGATGGCAGCCAAAGTAGATTGCTGCTGATGAATTGCTCAACTTAATTGATTGCTAACCAAGGCACATGCAGATGAAACTTTAGATTGCTAAAGCTTTTTGTTGCATTATATTTCTTTTTTTTCTCTACCTCTGTGGTGGTGCACAGAATTTGAGAGGCACTCACCATATTCTCATAACACTGAAAAAATACTGCCATTGAATTCAAGCTTTCACTGTTCTTTCACTGTCAAACCAGTGAAAATTATTCAAGTATTAAAAGGAATAATAGGCAACCTAAATAGTATGTGCTTTTCACTACTACTAGCTGATACGGACATTTTCTTCTTTAATGAATGTTAAGGAAAGCACGGGGAAGGATAAGGAGGAGTTGTAATATGATACTAGTTTTTTTCTGTTTAGAGTCTCAAAAATCACTTTACAAATCATGGGTGCCCTGTTTGAATACACACTGGATGCAAATAGGCATTAACTGGATTAATAACAGTCTGTTAAATTTAACAATACAGTGAACATGAGGAATGAATTAATCTGAAACCCTTTGGTAACCAGCACAGCTACTTAAACAATGTCCTTCGGTGCACACAAATATTCGTATGCTATATGCAGAAGGGGTGGGGAAGCCGAGCGCTTTTTCACAAAGGAGGTTCTGTTCTCAGTAACATGATTCCAGTTAGTCCTGGCAATTATGACAAAGGGAAAGTATTTTTAATTTGATGGGGTTAGATCTCTTTTGTCTCATCAGTGCTATGCAAGTATAAAGAAAAGAAAGTTGAGGGGGGAGGGTTTGGATGCTGGCAGTTTGAATTTATGATGTGTGACAGAATGCCTGGTGTGAGAGTGGTATGTGAGACATGAAAATGTAATATTTTTAAGGTTTGGAACAAGAGAAAGAAAACCTATGTCGTGATAGAAAACATGGAAGAGAAATTCTGGGCATTTCTTTAAACATGAAGTTGATACACTGAACTTTCTGTTGAAAGCAAGAGATGTCCAAATACCTTGTCCTTGTCTGTTTCTGGTTTAAAACTAATATTTCATTTATTTGATTGGATGGCTTGACACTTGATTTATTTTCTGTTGAAGTTTATCCTCCCATGTAAACCTCACCATCAGTGGCAAAAACAAGCTGCTCCATAAATAGCAAAATTTGTTGAACCTGTTTTTCTGTGACTGGTGACCTGTTCCCCCCTCACCCCACTGCCTTTTCCTTGCAGCACTTACCTCCCAACTCGTGCTTTCCTTTAAAGACTCATGCTCTCAATTCTCTCCAAGCCCAGTTTCAATATCCCTAAAATACCTCCGGAGCAAGAGATACTTTGGGTTTTGGGAGTGCTTGCTTGTACATTGGTCTGCATGTGGTGTTTGGTTAGCAGCAGACCAAGCAGAAATGATAACAGCTGAGTTCCTACTGTAGCATTTCTCTCATCAGGGTGACTAACATGTGTGCCTCATTTGAGTCCAGCTGCTGATTTTTGAAAATGGTAAGAATATAATTGCAGGAGACCTTTAACTCTCTGTTAAACTTGACTGAAATTGGCCACTGTGTTCCAAAAGTAGTTGAGGAGGCTGGCAGAGACCACAATTGCACAACTCTTGTTTTATTTGGAAACCAGGCAAAAAGAGATACATTTTTTTATAAGCACTTGGTACCATATGCTGAAGAGTGATTCTTGTATCTTAAACTTATTGTTGGCAATTAAACAATTAATCTCTGTAACCAAGACTGATTAAAAAAATATTTCTCATAAGTTAATCTTGAGTCAACACTAGACTTTTACTAGTGTAGTTGTATCAAACATCTTTGATTTATAATGAACATAACTCTGCAAGCAGATGTCTCTAGATTAGATGCAGGTAATGTGTCAATGTTAAACTTTGGTCAGTTTAACTTCTCTTGCTACTTTAACCTGAAATAAAGCCTTTAAAAGTTAAAGCTTTCCTAAATGTAAAGTCCTAATAATATCTCTTTAACAACTCCTTTGCAGTTTTGTTTTTTTCCCCCTAAAATGATGATGTACCTCTACTCCAAGTGAATTCCTGGGAGTTGGGTGTTTCATTTCATGACCATGTTGGAATGAAATTTGTTGGAAATAATCAGTAAGAGTTCATGGGATAGTGATAGCACAATCTTACTGGAAAACTTCTGGGTTTCTTTTTATACATAATTTAATGTTTTCTAATCATCTTTCTTAATTGCCAGTTGCTTGCCTCCAGCTTGAATTATACAACTTGTGGATCAGCCACTAAATAAACCTCACTGCAGGAATAAGACCTCAACTTTTCCTTCCTTTTGCAGAATTAACGTATGTCATTCTGAAGTTCAGTGCTGATGAAATTGTCCCAAAAAGCAGTTTCTCACTAGGCTGCTGTGCTGTCGTAGTCCTTGGTTAGGTGTGAGAAACTTATAAGTATTTTTTTGTAAACAATAAAATGGTAGAGTAAGTCTTTACTTACAAAAGGCATTAAAAGTAAATTATTATATCTTTGTATTATACTGTTAATTTCACCCTATTTACCTCTATGTTTGTCATTTTTTCAGACATTCTTTATAACCTGTTTGATCTGAAGAGATGTGTTTTTAAGTGCCCCAAGTCCTTTCATCTTCTTAGTATTTGGTTTCACTCACACTTTGTGCCTTAGAGCTTTGGGTCTTTTCAGTCAGAGGTCCTGAACGGTGTGACCTATCTGTTTGTCTTGTGAATATTTCACAGTAATGCTTAGATGCTTTCTCCTGACATTTCAAACCATTCCTTGTCTGGAAGGCTGGGGATCAAGTTCTAGATGTGATAGATTGATTCACTGTATGACAAATTGTCAGTTTCCTTTTGTGTTATTTTTCCTTAGTAATACTTTACTTCTGTTTCTCTTTGTTGGTGATATTGTAGCAAAAACACACTCAGGAATATGGAAAGATCTTCAAGTCTCACTTTGGTCCCCAGTTTGTTGTATCCATTGCAGATCGAGATATGGTTGCTCAAGTCCTCCGGGCAGAAGGTAGAGCACCACAAAGAGCTAACATGGAATCCTGGCAGGAATACAGAGACTTACGGGGGAGAGCCACGGGACTTATTTCTGCGTAAGTGTTGTTATTCCTTCATTTTCTCAGTTTTCTTGTAAAAGTTTAGTGATTTTCTGAAGGACTGTACAGGTCATCTGGGAATTCTGTGTGGGGAAATTTGTATGTCTAGTGGGGGGAGGAGGGTAGGAATTTATGGTGAATTGTCTGTTCTGCTGTAAATTTTCAAAGGGATGGTAACAATTTGTAGTTTGAATGTGGAGTAAGCTACCTTGCATAAAAACATTCTTGGGCAATGTGTATGAACTAGAGATGTCTGAGCTGATTTTCTTACCTGGAAGCAGTATTGCAGAATAGGGCTTACTAACTTTGGCACAGCACTGCGCAAATGTGGTTTTATTGCTTCAGATCTAGACTGTTGCATCCAGTTGGCAGTGTGCTGTGTGGACTTGTTGGCTCAGGTTGGCTTTAGCTTTATTGTTCACCAAAGTGCCCCCTCAGTAGATTAATGCAAAGAAGTCACTATGGTAAATTCACACTGTAGTGCATCCCCATGCAGATATTTTTGTACGTGGCTGATTCTAGAAGAGTTATCTGTCTTTAAAGCTTGCGTAAACTGGCAGTGCGTGTGGGTGTGGTTAATTGCCACTGGGAACTACTCACAGTTCCCACTGACGTAGGATGTTTATTTAGAGGGAAACCGTCAGTCTGTTTCTTTCATGGTGGCAAAAGGCATTATGTATTGCACTGCAGACTCAAATCTTCAGCTGCAGTTCAGAGTCAAACTAACAGTTCCTTGATATTTTGTGAAATGAGATCTTAAATCAAGAGATAGTCAGAAAATGTCTGTTAAAGAGATTAAATTCTTTTGCTGGCCAGTAAGTTTCTGTACCTTGCAGCAGCATTGCTCCAGGTGAAAGAATTTAATGGGAAATACTTACATAGCAATTTAAAATAAACACATAAAAGACAATTGCCTGTCTTCATAAGGAATTGAAAGATATCTCTGGAATACTGTTCCCAAATACTCATATAAAACATGCAGATGCTACAATTCAGAATTTTAGTCTTCAGCAGAAAGATTTCAATACATAGCTCAACAAAAGGAGAATCT
>VYZW01053222.1:27098-54023 GCA_013401315.1 Balaeniceps rex
ACTTTTGCTGAGTTTTATAGGAAAGTTTCCGCTTCCCCCCCTCCACGCCCTCCCCCAATTATTTTTTTCAAGCCATTCACAAGTGATCTGGCCTCCCCCCCCCACACACACATACATCCTTACCCCAACCCCTTTCTCGGCTTTGCTCTCCGCGGTTTCTCGCTCAGGCCCCTTCGGATCGCACTCGGCTTCGGGGTGGTGCTGGGGAGCCGGGGCGGGAGGTTATGGGGGTGTCCGCGCACCCCCTGAGCTGCTGCGGAGGGGCCAGCGAGCCGCTTAGTGCCTGCGCCGGGGGGCGGCTGCCCCGGAGCAGCCGGGGGCAAGCCAGCATCTCTCGGGCTTTCCCCGCCGCAGCGGGCACGGCTTGCAGCGAAAAGGAAGAAAGGGAAATTACCCGCGGGGCAGCATCCAAGCACATCCTAATTTTGTCCCGCTCTCGCACACCCCGCGCTCCCACCGCCGAGCGCCCCCAGGGTCTGGCTTTCCGAGGCAGTCGCACATTTCTGGGCTGGGGAGGGGGGACGGCACAGCCTTGTGCTGTCAGGCTGAAGGACTGCTCTCGGAGAAAGCCATCTTCAGAGGTGGAAGCAGCGGGGAAACGAAGCACTGGCTTCGTACATACGCACCAGTTCTTGAGCTCGTCTTAAGAGAAACCCGGGAGGACCCTCGCATCCAGCCCGGCATACCGGGAGACGGGAGGGTGTGCAGACCTCTGCCCGCACTCTGTGCCTACTGACCGCCCACTTCAGCTCGCCCCCCTGAAGGCGCCCGAGTCCGGCACTTCCTGGGAACCGAGCTTATTTATTTTAAATTGTCTTTTACGTTCGCAGCCAAAGCTATTTCTCCCCATCCCCCGCTTTTGTGCCTCCTTCCCCGCTCGCTGGCAGCACAGAGCAGGTGGTGTGTCTTTTTAACAACAGCTCAGATTCAAACGGGGAGCGCCTGGGAGGCGAAATTGCCATCCATTAATAAATGGGGCGATGCACTTTTGCTACTCCCTGCGAGGGGACCGCATGCCTGCGCTGCCGCCCGGGCAGCGACCGCTTAGACGGGGCAGCTCCGGGCGTGGGGCAGAGCGGGCAGCGCCGGGGCAGCGCCGCGGCTCCCCGGCCGCGTTTGAGGTGGGAGGGCGGAGCGGGCGAACGAAATAGCAGAGGAGCGATAAATCCCAGGGACGAAAAAGACGAGGCTTCTGGAAGAGCGCTGTCATCTGCTCCTGGGGAAAGAGCCGTCTCTCCCCTCTGCCTGGGGGCTCCCTGTCCTCCGGGCAGAGGCCTCCCTCCCATCCCGGACGCTGCAAGGGGACAGGACCCGAGGCCGATGGCCCCGCTCCCCGCCGCAGCGCCCATCGGGCGCCCGCCGCGGGCGGAGCTGCCCCACCGCTCCTCCGCTGCCCCCCGGGTGAGCTTTCCTCCTTGAGTCTTCCATCCCGCGATGCGAGCAAATAACGGTCTGCCCCAAACCTTCTCTTTTGGGAAACAGCCGGAAACAGGACCAGGGGAGGAAAGAGGGACTGACTTACGAGGCGAGGGAAGGCACGCCGGCGCGCAGACCCATGGTGAGCGAGCTCAGCTTCCCCAGCTTTCGGCTTGTCCCTCCTGTGTGTTCTGCGACCCATAGGACTCTCCTGTCACCTTGATGACACCACGAAGCTTCAGGGGTTCCCTTGTGTTGGCAGCAGCTGCTGCCCCCAAGGTAAGAAGAGCTGGCTCTCCTTCCACCTCCCTCTCACCAATAATTTTGGCTGTGCCCAGAGCCCTGGTGCTCCTCTGGGGTGTTGAGCAGCGTTATTACAGAGCAAAAGTTGGAAACAGTGGTGCTGAGCATCTGTAGGCAGCTCTGGGGGCTTGCCTGCCTGCCTGCCTGCCTGCCTGCCTGCCTGCCTGCCTCCCTTCCTTCCTTCCTTCCTTCCTTCCTTCCTTCTCCTCTTCAGTATCTCCTCCCTGCTTCTTACAGAAAAAACATCAAAGTGCAAAACCAAATCTGCTTTTGGGTAACTGTTACCTTGCTGGGAACAGGACGCTGGGGCCATGCCTGGATGGTGGGAGCCCCACATCAGCAAAATCAATGGAAGCGATCCGCTGCCTGAAAGGAGGGAGGGGTGGTGTCTCCTGAGGGTTTGGTGCTATGGCAGGAGGCATGGCTTGTCTGGGTCAGCTGAACTTTGAGTGGGACGCAGGACATCACCTGCCTGCCATGGGGCAGAAGGAGGGTGTGCAGAGGAGAGTGTGTGGGAGAGGCAAGGACAGGTGGAGAGGGAGTGTTACATGGTTTGGAAAACCACAAAACACAGAGAAAAGTAGGGAGGGGGTGACCTTGAAGAGAGAGAAGAGGGGTTGACCATGGTAGACAGTTGGGTTTAGGGTCAGTTACTCCTCATGGAAACTGCAGCAAAAGCCATGAGCAGTAGTTCGCAGAACACATGTGGTGCTACATGGGACCTGCTGTACGAGCCATGACTACATGGAAAACCCTACCATTTTCGTTTTGTTTTTTGATTTGTCTTCAACTCGCAACTCACGTGCTCCAGAGAAAGGAAAACTAAGCCCATGCTGTTACTGCCAAGACCCACCACAGGAGTGCAGAGGCCAGGCGAGCTGTGGTGGGAGCGGTCTGGTCCAGGGGACCTGCTGCTGGGCTGGCTGCGGGAGCCCGCCTGGATCCCCCAGGCCTGCTGGTGGGCAGCAACCCTGCGTTGTGCTGGGGTGCAGAGGTGTGTCTGGAGGAGGGTGGATGTGTTAGAGACTGGGACCGTCTGGGGACCATGTGAGAGAGAAAGACATACTGGTGTGTTTATGTGTGAGGTGTATTTCTGTCTGTGCGCTTGCGTGTAGAGCTGGTCTTTTGCAGGTAGGGGAAGGGGAGCAGATATGGTGCAGAGTGTAAAGAAAATCAATTCAACTCTGACAGTTCTGGTGGGGATTTTTATTGCACACTAAAACAGTAATCAGCGTGTAGTTCATACAGTGTTAAAGCATCTGTTTTGAACCCCCAAAAGCCACTAAGGTAGATCCACAGATCACTCTGGAGTATGGGGTGAAGGATGTTGTGTCCTGTTCTCTGCTATGCATAGGCATGGCTTGGGTGAGGATTCACCTGGCTCCTCCGACAGGCTCTCAACCCTGCTTCGCTCTTTGGAGGTGGCAAGCAAAGCTACAATCAGCTCCAGGGCCTTTCCAGGGATATTTCCAGGTCCATTCCTGCAAGCTTCCCTTGGCCTCAGCTCAGGAAAATGTGTGCTGTGGGATCAGCCCTTACATGGGGCACTGTCAGGACATAGAGAACTCCAGCATTTTGCCATCTGTGCAGTAATGTATAACACTGGTAAAGTAACCACCTAGATTACAGGTGTGGGTGTGAACATGAAGCTAAATAAATGACAAGCTCCTAAGAAGGTGAAAAGAGGAATAAACTTAGCGGAATGACAGAAAAAGTTGGGCTGTGATGATCATTGTGGCTGATCACAGGGAAACAGTTGGAAGGGATCCCCCCAACTATATGCTGGTCCTTGTGTAGGCACCCATCAGCTGCTGAGACACTCTCAGGCTGGGACAAGTAAGGTCTGCCTTAGCCAGGCAGAAACGTCACAGCTTTTGAGGGGAGTAGGCCAACAGTTTGAGTCTTTCTTTGTTTTTTTGTTTAAGAATGAATGAAAGGTCTGATTTTGTCTGCCTGTTTAGAAATCAGTGCAGAAGTTTAAGAACTAATGTGCACAAGATCTGGTGGTTACAACTACAATGTTGCTCACCAATGTGTTACGTGCATACACAAAAATTACAACTTTCTGCAATAGGCTGTTCAGTATTCCTCTTACGGCATGCACATACACACATTGTAATTTAGCTCTCAAAGGCTGTTCCCTGCTGTAAAATACCAAACTCTCTCACTGGTGGGGATTTCTTGGGATATTCAGCAATGTAACTACTACATACGTGCACACTTAGAGACAAGCTGCCTGACTGTTTTCGATGTGGAAGCTTTCAGTCTGGAGTTTCCTCAGAAGCTGCAGAAGCTGCACCTTTAAGACCTATTTCAAAGCCCACTGAAATCAATCGAAGTTTCCCCACTAATTCCCATGGCCAGGTATTGTAATTCCTACAGATGCTAGGTGAAAGCCTGGTCGAGACCCAATCCCTTCAAAAGGGACAAGAGAGCACCCGACAACTTTCTACACTGACATTTATGCTGTAATTTGCTCTGTGTTCAAAGCGCACCAGGAGACGAGCTGAGAACTCCCACTGTGCCCTGGTACAAACTTCTGCAGAGCAACAGCAAACGGGCAGAAAGAATATGTAAAGGGTCTTGAGAGTGGGACCCATTTTTCGGCTTCTTCTTTTTCTTTCTCTCTATCCACCGCGGCAGCTCGTACAACCAAGGCCTCGGAAGGTCTGCCAAGCGCCAGCTAATGAAGCCTCGCTACCTGGGCCTGTCGGGGCTAGGCCTATCGGGGCTGCTCGGCTCCGCCGGCGGGCCTTGGACTGTGGGGGCCGCCCGTCGGGCCACGCCGCGGGGGAGCGCGGTCGCCGGGCTGTGCTGCCGGCGGCCACCGGAGGGCACGATTCCCTGCCTGTCCCTGCTCCGGCCGGCGGCGGCGGGCACGGCTCCCAGGTGAGTCTCTCCCTCCTCGGGCAGAGAGCAAGGCGGGCATCCGCCGTGCTCCTGCAGCAGCCCAAGTCCCTTCACCCCAGTTTCACGGGTGTGAGATGCTGCCCGCCCGCTCCCGGGTCTGTTCGCACAGATTCCTTCAAAACCTCCGTGTTTCAGCGATCCCCGAGTGTTTTTTCTCGCTCAGGAGGACTCAGGCGCCGGGAGCGCCGCTGCCCGCCCTGTGCGGCTCCGCACCAGCACGGCCGCCCCGCCGGGGTAGCGGGGCCGGGGCTGGGCGGGGGGGGGGGGGNTTCTCACTGGTGTGCTTCTAGTCCACGGCGCTTTGCCACACGCTTCGTTTGGAAGCTCTGGAAAACAGAAGGATAACACGGGAATCCTTCAAGGAATCAGTTTCACTGTCAAAATGATTTTTATTTTATTTTTTAAACTCGTTGTGACGTGGCCGTTCATCTAAAGTCCTAACGGCTTGCTGGCACAGGAGGATGAGGCAGTGGCTTTTTTAAACTTCCCTGAAAGGAAGCCTCCTTGCTTCCAGTGCTCCCAGCCCCTCGGTGCGCGGCCAGCCCCCCGCCCCAGCTCGCCCCCGCCTCCGCCCACCCGGTCGCGGGGCTGCGCCGGCGGCAGGGACCGCTGCGCCGCCCTGCGCACGGGGCTTGGGTTTGTTCTGCATCGTCCCATGGTCTTTTCTTCCCAATCTTCGCCTCAGTGGAAGGCCAAGAAATAACGATGTCCCATTATCATACGAGCGATCCCACACAGGAGACAGGTGTCCTAATAAATTAAGATCTGGAATGATTTGCAACATGCGTTTTAACACAAAATCTTTTATTTCTATATGTTTTATTCAGCTCCAGAAATAATTCATGGTAGTGGATGGGGCTTTTTAAGAAGAGCATGAGTACCTTGGTGGAAGCCTAAGTGGTATCCTCTCCTCCACCCCAGAGAAGACCAGTCCTTTCCATTGCAAGAGATCAACATACCTAATGCTCTGCCCCTAATTATGGCTCTGGGTCTTGTTTATGTGTTTTCATGTCTAAATCTGAAAAGACTGCTTAGTAAAACAAGCTTATCTACACTCCAGGGGATAACAGTTATTTATATTAATAATGGAGCTTATTTGCTATTTCAACTCCTTTGATTTTTTTTTGCGCTTTTCCATCTCTTCCATCTTTCCTGAACTATGTAAATACATCTTTTTTTGTATTCTTCCTGCTCCCACACATTACTCAAATCTATATATTCAACCTTTCAGTACAGTTGGCCCATGGAAATGCCATAAAACTTTAGGCCTTTTTAGCCACAAACTCTGCTTTTTCTTCCAAGGTGGGGGAGGGTGCAACTCAGGCACAGATGATGGATAAAGCATTCCACAAAGCCTTCTTCCTAGGGGTGGACTCAAACTCTTCCTGCAGCTCATGCAATTCAACTCAGAATACTAGAGCCAGAATTTCAGCATGGAAGTGGGATTTTCCTCTGTTAGCCATGTCTGTACCCTGGGGAAGAATCCCCTGTGCTTCCTACTCAGTGTGGTCTCCTTTAGACTTACAGCTGCTCTTGGGATGTCAGAGAAGAAGATGAAAAAAAGGGTCATGTAAGAAACAACCATGACTTACAAGAGCCCCATAGGAGTTCATTAGACAGGGTAGTAGGCTCTTTACCTCTGAGGCAGGCAGCAAAGCCTGGTCTGAGGCAAAGGGCCTGGAAGGTTGTCCTAACATACACATATGCTCTTCTAGGCAAATGGAAATGTTTTTTTGATTGGTAACCTGATTGAATGCCAGGTCTGCAAGTTGGAACCCATCCACCTCCTCCTCCTCCCACCCTGAGACCACACAGGGGCCAACTGTAGCCATGCAGAGGAGGGGAGCCTGGAGGGGGAAGGTTCACAGAGGTGAAAACTCATCTCATTCTTTCCACAGCTACCTTACCTCTAAGGACACCTACCCAGAGCTAGAAGACTTTCTGAGGGAGCAGGGATTTATCTCCCTCTCTGCCAGGTTGCATTTCCTTTTTAGAAAAGGCAGTCAGGGTGTAATCAAAGTCTATGTATCTCTTTCTAAGTGGGGAGGTTGTAATTATTTCGTGCTATGGACTATCTGCTGTGATGCTTAAAGATCTACTGTACACCATCACGTTTCATTTTACAGCCCCAATCTCATTCTCCCACCTCTAGAAAACAGGATGATGATTAGTCAGGGCACCTTGCTCACTAGAGATTGATCTGTCCATACGTCCATACCCTAGTTTTAATTTCTGACCAAAGGTCATATAGAAAGTCACACAGTGAAGCTGATCTAGAGCACAAACCTTCATTACCAAACTCCTAGGGCAGTTTTCCAGAGGAGGCAGTAGTTTATTAATATGTTAACGTAAATTAACACACATTCACTGTTCATGTAGGTATGCATGTATGTACCTATGTGTCTGTTTATCTACATACTCTGACCTCCAGACAAGCATCTGTATTCATATCTATGCTGTATTGTAAAATACCACACTGCTTCTGCTTCTGCCTTGAAAAGTATCTATCTCAAACATATTCTCATGCCAAAATCTACTATCTGACCTTGCAACACTAAAAATAGTTCATGTCAGAAGCAGAGAAATATTCATTTCTCCTTTTAGAACATTTGTGCTTGCATTCATTAAGGCCTTGGTCCAAAATCCTTTGATGTCAAGGGGAGTGTTTCAGTGGGCTTTGGATCAAGCCCTAAAATGGGTCAATTAAACTTTAAATAAAATAAAAATGAAAACAGGTCCAGCATGAGAGTATTGTTGAATAAAAAGAAAGACTTAAGAGAGGCTGCCTTTGGAGTAAAGGGTCAGTCCTTGTTCCTTAATATTTAGCTGAATTTGTGGAATTTTCCATGATTAAAAAATAATCCTTTGCATGAAGGTTGTAATTTGCTTTCAGCCTTCAAAACATCCATATTTTGCTTCACGGTAGAAATGTTGTTGTTAAAGTATGTTGACCTAGTAAGTGCAAAGATGATTTGAGCTCAGTGGTACATATATGGGCTGGACCCCAAGCAGTAAGATATGGCCCATATTTTCAAAGTCAGAGCAGGGGCTTCATTCCAAAATACTCTCCTGACTAGAATATGTTCAGGTTTATGTTTCAATTCCTATTCAAGATGTTTATGAAATTTTCTAAGGTCTGATCTAATGTTATTCTTTACTGTTACACACTTTGCAAATGGGTTAATGCAGCTCTTGGTGACAGCAGATGTAATTAATTTAAAGGCAGAGGATGTGCAGTTGAATATAGCAAGGGCTTTATTACAAAATAGTGAAGTTTACACCTTCAGTTGGTAATCCTTTTCTCTACAACAATACATAGTATTTAACAGCATACCTTTTAATAAAAAAGCAGGTGATATAAAAACAAACTACAGCCTCACAGTGTTTACTGCACTGCTTCCTTGTAGTCGTTGTATCAGAGGTTTGGGTAATTTGAACGACATATGTGTGCAGGAATTTTTGCTGAATGGGGATTATTTGACAGTAAAATGGTCATCATTCCTTTCAAAGAGATAGAAGTTTGATCAATTATATTGTAATGGCTTACAGCCATATGCTATCTACAGTGACATTTATGATCTATTTTGGTTATCCCCAAATGGCCTTCAACCTAGTTATTATCAGCCAACATGTTGAACTTTTGGTCAGTGGAGATCCTTTAGTGCCTTGGAAAGACTCATGATGTTGTCTTCTGGCCAGATTCCATTATGGGTAACTACAACTTTATCTACATTCAATGCATGTAATTGAGTGCCTGTGGTATGGCACACTGTCATTTGGCTTAATTTCAATCAACTAAGATAATTTTCAGTATTTTGTTTCCTATAACACTGTGTCATGTTGCTGTACAAAGCGAAACAGCTGCCACATTCTCCTTCTTGAAGACGCATCCCAGAATGGGCTGTCTCTTTTGAGAGGACAATGTAGCTTCCACTTTGGCAGGTAAAATTTTGCAACACCAAATCCTTCCATCTGTGGTTTCATGTTGTCAGTTCATTGCAGGAACTAATAGTCTGGTCTGGATGTCAAACTATCTGATTTGTTAGTGTAGCTGGCAGGTTAACTGTCTAAGTCTTACCATTTCCGCACAGAATTCACTGTGGGTAGTAAATTTCATCCAAAAAAGAAGAAAAATAACCATGTTTAAAGATTAGGCACACTGTTGGGAAATTAAGTTCTTAATGTTAAATCAGATGTATAATAGGAGGTACTTCATAATTGCTCACATCAAGGGTAAGGGGCCAAACCAAAAGCATATAGACAGGAGGGAAAAAGGCAATACAGTCACTCAGCTATCACTACAAGAAACAGCCTTTCATATTCTCACAGACCTAGTGTAGATCAGGAGAAAACTATACTGCTACAAAGAGATAGCAGATGCTTTTTCATTCCTTGTGGTTATGGGAGCCATTATATTCCTTGACACATACCCTTCCAAACTGTTCTTTGAGGCAAAAAAGGATTTCCACTGCTCCTTAAGTCATAGAGGTCAGCAAAATATTACATGACAAAAAGTTACCATTAAACTTTGCTCAAGAGCATTTGAAAATGGTATCTGAAATCCACACTGGAATAGGTGCTACTGCAAGGGCACCAAAACTGAAGGGAATGGGTTAGTGACTCCCCAGTAACATCTATGGCACTGCAAATGATGCAGATAACATCACCCCGTTTGCAATACAGATGCAGGAGAGCAGCACCATACAAGTAGTACTAGCATTATGCATAGAGTGGAAAGAAACCACAGCAAATGTAGCTCGTGTTTTCCCTAGATTTTCACTGACTAGGAAACCCCCCTCGGTGCCACCAGTATTTCCACCATGCCACTGCAAGGCAAACATTACCAATCTCCATGTAGACTTCCTGTCATTTGAAAATGTGTTATTGGATGTTTTCAGCAAAAGAAAAGACTTTGGGCATAAAGCCTCCTCTTTTCATCTCTGATGTCACACTGCACCTTTGGGGTGATATTGGGTGTTTCTGCAGTATGGAAGTGATTCAGAAACCTTCCCAATAAATAATGTTAATGACCCATAGCTTCACGAGAACTGTGTTTTGGGAGGGGAAGCAGGGTTGAAGGAGGTGTCATTAGAACTTTTCACTTTCTGTGCCATTCTCAGCTACCTAGTATGTCTTTTCAGCTTGGAGGCAAAAACCACTGACCTTATACTCCAAAATCCTCTCCAGTTAAAGGCTTGGCTTATACTCTGGATCCTTCAAAGGATTTGGCCAATGGGACAGTGAAGATTCATGCTTTTACTGATCTCAAAGAGAATATGAGAAATCTTTGTTTTTTTCAGGAAATATGCTTGTATATTTTACATATGACAAGTACCATATGTTCTCATCATAGCTTTGCCAGAACTCATTTCTCTCCAAGGGCAAACACCATGCTATTAACATCACAGAACTTCCTCAGTATAATGTGGTTCAGTCTATAGGTATGGCAGTTGTGGTCTGAGAGGGGATACTGTGATCATTCAGTTCCTGGATGTGTGGAACATATAACTGTGAGAATTGAATTATACTGTTGTCAACCCACGTATGGTTGACAGAATAAAGTAATGGACATGTGCATGTCTCCAAATTTAATACCTCGGGGCTGGTAAAGGTGTTTTCAGCAATAGGACTTGAACTCCATCTTACCAAGGTTTGGTTTAGTAGTTCAAGCACAGTTATCCATACTTCCATGAAAGCTCCATTTGCTCATGATTAAAATTTGGGTTCTGTATGCCAAGGAGGTGGCACCTGATGAGGACCTAAACTAGCAGTTTAATCATATTTGGCAACATCCAAGATATCTGCAAAGAAAATTTAAACTGGCTCAGATGTAATATGAAATGAATTCCACGAGTCTTCAAGTAAGGCAGGGAAAGATCTGAGATAGCCCTTCATTTCACAGCCTCTCAATCATCTTTTCTCTTTTTCTTTTTTGTTTTTTTTTTCTCCATGACTATTATTCATCATCCTACAACTTCTCTTGCATCTGGTAGTTTGCAGAGTTATGAGAGTCGAGGATGCTGCAGAGTTACTGCAGTGTTCTGGCATATCATTAAAATATGATTAAAAATAGATTAAAACATCGTTCTGCATATTCACTTAATGTTCATTACTTTTTGCTTTATATATGATATTAACAACAAAAATGCGAACTGCTTAAAAGTGTAAGCACTCGCAAATATCCCAGATGATATTGTTGAGTCCTAAATCTCTGATTCAGCTCAAAGTTATTTAAGAATAATTTTTAAATTATTCCTGTACTCTGAAAATTTCCTGCCAAATCAATGGCTTAGTTACGTACATTATTCTAAAAGACTTCATAGGGGCTTAGATGGCCAAGATCAGGTCCAAGAGCACCTTGAAACATCTGAAACACTTCAGCATTTGGATAATTACATACTTGCAGGGCCAACCCACATTTCTCTTTGGAAAATGTTTCCCCTGCATGGCTGCAGACAACAGATGGATCATATGATCTCTGCATTTGGAAAGATGGCATAATTCTGGCAGACTGTCAGTTAAGTGAAGGGGGCTGATTTCAGATCCTCATTAAGAAAATATACAACCACACAGAGTGGACTGAATGGTAGAATGTGATCACTGGCGCCAGCTTTAATAGAAAATGTAGCACACTGTTGCAACATGAAATCTGATGTGCTGTGGCTGGATCTAGCTCTACTGGGTTTTGCGTTCATTTTTCAAACAAATGTGTTTTAAAGGAGACATTCTTTATGTTGCAAGGGCAACACAATTCGCCTATATTCGCCAGGAGAGAGAGGAGCAGAGCAGTGGAGGGGTAAGAGGCGAATTCAAAGAGCCACCAGCTCTAGGGTCAGAGTGGGGCATCAAGGCTTTGTCGGGTCTTCCCTTACACTTGCAAAAGTTTCTGTATACAGTCTGTGTATTGAAACTTTTCTTTATATTTCTAATCTCTTGTTGTATTTATTAGGGTGGGTGCTTTTTGCAACTAGCATTTTACCCAGAAACACCCCGTGGAGACAGCACGGCCCCTTCCCACTGCGGGGCTCTGTGAGCAAGGACCAGTGCCTCCTTTGCACCCAGATTTCCACAGAGAAGCAGCCCTGCCAAGCACTTAAGAGCTTAAGAGGAATCCCAGGGCACTGTAAAATGCAATATAGTTTTCCAGCAATACTGGGTATGAGCAGTAAGTGTACTGTAATCACTACTCACAGCTGAAGAGAAAAGGCCTAGTGGAGCTGCACACTTTCATTTCACCGTCAAAGACCAAAATAATGGCTATGGCTTCAGGTCACAACTTTTTAACACCCTTTGTTTCAGCAGTGACCTCCAAAAAATCAGGATCTTTATATGATATCTCGTCTTGGTCACACAAAAAGTGAATGATCCTAAATCACTGGTTGTTTTGAAAGTCTTTGTTAAGTTACCTTTTAGCCAGATCAGAGACATCATCTATCCCACATGAACCTGAAATGTTCAAGCAGTGATGGTATTTGCTGTGGTGTATTTATTCCTGTATCTTTTGTGCTACAGTCACCACTCTTTCTTCTGATAACTGTAAGTTTCAAAGGTCAGAATTCATTAACAAAGTTAAAGACTGTATAGTAAGTAAACAATGCTAGGAAAAAAAAGAAGTATCAACATCTGGATTAACTTTTCCTCCTGCTCTCAGTCAATTTATTTATGGTGAAGACCCTCCATGCACAGATTTCCTCTTTGCTGTGTAGAAAATCATAAAATGCACTACCATCCCTTGAACGCCTGTAAGGCTTGGAGCAAGACAAGATGGAACTGGAAGTAACATGGACAACTATTATCTTTCTTCTGCTTTCAGAGCTAAAGAGAGACAGTTAAACCAACAGGAGGCTCTTTATCTCTCTTTCTGAAATTATGGCAGAGGTATGACAAAAGCTTGAACAGGCCTAGCATGTCAGGGTACCTGATTACTTTGGTTTGAAAGAAAGCTCTGTATGACAATAGTGAAGTCTGTCCTTCTGCACTACAATAATTCTATGTGGGAACCATTCAAAATCTCTCAGTGCAGGAGGAGATGGTCTGAGTCACAGTTACGGCACTGAAACCTTTGAGAGCAGTATGAGCCACACTAAGATAATATAATGCACACAACAATTTGAATACATTACAGTCCTTACAAGTATATATTCATCGGAAAATTGACAATACAAAAGTAAAGATTACAGGATTGCTCCTCTACTTTGACTTCTTTGAAGTAATAGGAGTTTCAGGTGTGTAAGGACCACTGAACTGGACTGTGGCTGGTGATCAGTGGAGTGGTGGCTGTGAAAAATTTTAGGGGCTTAAAATTTAGTGCCAACCAGACCAAAATTTCCCCTGAAACTAGGATAGAGAAGGGAAAAAGTAAAATCTGGATGAAATACAGGCAAATTTTTAAACAATATCTGAGCTGTAATTCTTAAACAGCTACTTTTTTAAGGCAATTGCAGTTGAACATTTTTATTCGGTTAATTCTTTTATTCTAGATATACTGCTGTGGTGAATATTCATTTCAATATCTGATACAAACATGCGTTTTTGATTAAAGTTTAAAAGAAAATAATCTGACAACAATTTTTGCTATATTACAAAAAGATTATAATCAGCATACCTATCCATCCTTATAACTGTTCTGGTGTATAAGTAATAGGAAAAGTTGGGCTGTCATTGTTGCAGATTGGTAGTATTCAAGCCTAGTAAAAACAACAGACTCTTATGAAAATGGGGACTCAGCATGCACAGCAGTCACTTTTTAAGCCTCAGTATTTTGGCTATTTTTTATTAAAAAAACCCCCAAAGGTCCAAGTTCATTGAAAGGACCGAAAGGGCTACGTAGAAAGTCTCTTTGAGAAGCACCACTGATCTGAAGAACAAAAATAAATCAAAAAATCTTTTCCATCACTTTTGCTTAGTACCCCCATGACTTCAAAAACTAATTTATTTTAAAGTTTGTAAAAGAAAAAAAAGTCTTGTTAGACTAAAACTTCACTTATCAAGTTTCATCCTGGAGGGAATTTTTATAGCTGAGTTGTAAACCCTCCACACTAGCGTGTTTATAATGGAAATGCTGACAAATGTGATAATAAACACCAATCATGGGGCCATAGTAGCTGGTCAGAATGTAGATGCAGTCATTTGCAGTGCTATCATAATATTTTGTTCTGTTTCCAGCACTAATTTGCTTAAACCTGCTTTCAGGTTGAGCAGCTGTAAAACAAGATCAGCCTGACAAGAGATTGCAAAATCATTTGATTATTTATACTTCTCTTAGAAAGCTTGGAAATGTCTCTCAAATATGATTTCATTTAGACTTATTTTTTGGTTTACATGTCTGAATACTAATCGTAATGTGATAGCTTCAAGGGAACTCAACTTTCTACCAAAAGGCAGCCTTCAGTGGGCAAAGGGAATATAAACAAACCCGCCTCAGACCAGGATCTAAAAATGGGCTATGATCAAACAGCTCTAAGGCTTTAAAAAACCCCTTATTATCTTTTCCCAGAAGTAATTGACACTGTCAGTTTTTGTTTTTAATGCGGTGATAATGGCATGGTGCTTTGGGGAGACCAAGGACCAGGATTGGCCTCAGCTTTGGTGGCAGCAGGGTTTCTGAGCAAGGGAAAGGCCTTTCACTACGGTGGGTGAAATCCTAGCCTTACTGAAGTTAGCAGCACTTTTGCGCTCACTTCATTAGTGCCAGGGATTCACTGCCTTTCCAACTCTGACATGCTGTTTTATTGCACTGTGAATCCACAGGCTAGGATGTAGCTATCTTGGATTGACACGAGGATGAGGGGAGAAGGGACCCCACAGTCTTGTTATTTCAGGGAGATGGGATCACATTCCAGCAAGAAGCTTGTCTGCAATGTTTCCATAATTTGTTTATATTCTTAGCAAACTGAGCTTCCAGGACTTCAGCACATCCCCACGGGCCAAGCGATGGGTCAGTATGGTATCTTGCTGTTTCACTGAGCTCTTCATGGGCGTAAGGGCATGTTTTAGTTTTAACACAGGTGTCTAAGAAAAAAATTGCATCTAGACTACTGTTCTGGTAAATCCTTGCCAGTTTTAGAAAAGCATGAAACATAAAAAATTAAAGACCCATTCATCAGGTTCTCAGTTCCTATAAATCAATGTGCGGCCGAGAGGCTCCTCCAAAGCCTTTGACGCAACATGAAATGCATCTTGATACTTTTGTCTGTGCTGTTTGCATACTGTGTTCATTGACTTATAACACAACTGCATTTTTAAGTTCTAATACTATTTTTAGAATCAGTGGCTCATATAAGAATGTTACTACCATTCTGTATTGCTGCTGCAAAATTTCCAGCTATCCATTAAAAATTGGGATTCATAATGCAGGATCCAGATTTTGATTTGTATTTAAAAATAAAATGTAACATTTTCTTTCTGTTTTTCTCTAGTCTTTAACACAAGTATGGAAAAAACCTTGAATCTTGAACAAATTCCAATGTTTTGTTATTGAAGCAAGAAGAGAAAACGAATAATTTTTGAATTATCTGTTACAGACATGTTTACATTATGAATCTCTTAAGACTCTGTGTGCTATAGAGTTCTAATTTTATCCAGTGACATGAGCAAGAAAAAAATATGAAAAAGATATATAATCATGCTGTGGAAAGCACAGTTGTATAGAGATCATAGAAAAATAGTGCTAAGAAGTGAATATTGAATTGCAGATTCCATTACCCTAAAAGAATTTGTCTTCACCGTTTTGCTTGAGACAGTGGTAACAGTAAAATGCATCTGGGTCATGTGAACGGTTGTTGATTTTGGTTCATTCTTAGTTCCTTTTCTAATTTTATTTTTAGAAGAAAAAAAAAAACAAACCAAGCATCTGAAGAGGTGAAATACCCCAGTTTCTAGAGAGGATCCAGCTGCATTAACTATCCAACTGCCCCTTGGAAAAAAAGCATTCTGACAACTGGAGAGCAGATGCAATGTGTGGAGTCAGGGAGGTCAACAAAAACAAGTGGAAAAAGAAACCAAGGAAACAAGTGAAAAGAGAAAGAATATTACAGTATTAATTAGTTCACTCATGGTAATATTAAAGTGAATGCAATGAGAAAAAGAAGAAGAATCGCCACAGGAACTGACAAAAACATGAGAGAAGAAATCAAAGAGGTATTAGGGTGGGATTTAGATCTTAGCCATACTAGCCTTAATCCATGGTAAATCTTGATTTCACTAATATCACGACAATTTTATATAGTGGAGATAAAAGCTGTCCTGCGAGGTCATGCAGAACCACTGGCCTGGATGGGACGTTTGCTCCTAAGTTGAACGCAGGCTGGACTGGGCCCTGAACAGGTTGCTGCCCTCCTCCTGCAAATACAGGGAGAAATCCAGGTCTTTCCCAGGCAGCGGCGAGGGAAGGCGCCAGCAGCAGGGACAGCCGGGGGAGCGGGTGGGCAGAGGAAGAAGAAGGAACACCAGAAAGAGCCGGAGAGGCTTCTAGGGGGGACTCCCGGGCCCCTTGCCCTACTCCCAGCCCGGCCACGGCCACCCCTTCCGCTGCCCCTCGTCCTGGCTCTCGCCCCTGCTAACAAGCGGCTGCGTTAGCAGATAACGCCAAAAAAAGATCCCCGCGGTGGACCCTGTCCCTATCCCCGGGGTACGGCCGGCCCGGGCTTCCCCCTTGCCCTCCCGCTCCGGCTTTTCAGAATTTATTTATTTATTTTGTCTCCTTGCAGCAATGAAACACGGGGGGGAGTAGGGGGTGCATCCAGTGAGAGAGAAAAAGTCTCCGCTTGACCTCCCCAAAATCAAAGCCCACAAGTTTTCTCTCTCAGGTGGGCACAGACGGCTTCCCAGGCCGGCCCGGCCGCTGCCGGGGAGGCTGCGTGGCAGCCCGGCCAGCCGCCGCGCCTCGCCCCCGCCGTGCCGCCCCGCACCGCACCGCGCCGGGCAGCGCCGGGAAGCACCGGGCNCACGCCGAGGTTTTCCTACTCACTGACAGGCAGCTGGGCAGGCCACTGAATCCGCTGGAAACCCACTCTGCAAACTGGACAGGCTCCGCTACCCCGGCCGAGCCTTTCTCCAAGGCAACAAATTGCAAAATTTGGAAGCAAGTAGGCGACGCAACAACAACAACCAAAAGGCCCCAGACTTTCCTTCCCCCCCCACTTCTCTTCCCTTTACAACAATTATATATATTAGCAAATCTACACATACTGAACCTCTCCATCCCTCCTCTCCCCTCCCCCCCTTCCACCGCCCCCAGCGCACGTTTCCCCAAACACTCCTCGTTTTGCATCCGGCACCTACAGGGCCCTGGCTGCGGGGTAAGCAGCCAAGGCAGGAGCGCGGCTCTGCGCCCCGAGGAGGGAGGCGCCCGGGGCCACCTGCTCGGTGCCGTGGGTGGTGCCCGGCCCCCAGCCCCGTCCCGCCGGGCCCCGGCGCTCCCTAGCTTGCCTTCTGCCTGCTGCAGCCATCCAGGAGCTCAGTCATGAAGGAGATGTACACTATGGCCAGGCGCAATGTCTCTATCCGGGAGAGCCTCTTCTCGTAGGCGAAGGTGGGCACCTTCTTCCTCAGCTGATCAAACGCCTCGTTGAGGTTGAACATCCTCTTCCTCTCCCGTATGTTGGCAGCCTGGCGCTGGGCGTAGGTGATAACCCGCTTTCTCCTGGGTCTGTCCAGGAGAGAAGCGCTCCGCATCCTCTCCTCTTCCTCCTCCTCCTCCTCCTCCTCGTCGTCTTCGGGATCTCCATCTCCGAAGGCAGACAGAGGCAGCCCCCGGGCCATGCCCTCCCGGAGCGACAGGGCTCTGTCCCCGAAGGGAGGCCCGGAGGTGACCTCGCAGCGCCCCAGGCTCGGCCCGGTCCGGGAGGAGCCCTGGGGAGCGCCCAGGGAGAGGTCGGCCACGAAATCCAGCACCGAGGCTCCCAGCAACCCCTCTGGGCAGGGCACTTGGGGGGCTCTGCCGTGCAGCTCATCCAGCAGCCCCGGGCGCTGGTGGGCTGGGAAGAGGCTGGCTGACATCTTACTTCAGAGAGGGCTTAATCTGGTCCCCCATCCCCAGCCCCAGCGGCGTTAATATTTATAACTCCCCGGATAACAGGATTAGCAGGACTAGAAAGAGCGGCTGTAAAATTTCTCGCCGTGATGCTGATGAGAGGAGACAGGCAGCCCCCTCGGGGACGCGTGGATGCTCCCGGGAGAGGAGTCCCCAGCGAGTCAATCCTGTCACAGCGATCAAGGACGGTTCCTTCTTGGCAAAACACTCCGCTCTTACCTGCTGAGCACTTTTGTCTCTTCTTACACACCCGCAACCAAACGATTTTCAGCCTCTTTAAAGCCCGCAGCCGCCAGAGCCGGGTCTCCACTGGGCTTGCTTTCCTGCTTTCTGTCGGGATCTCTGAACCCTGAGAGACAGCCTGACAATTGATGTCAGGCAAGTGCATGTATGCTTTTAATGATGTCCTGAAGAGGGGACCTGCACGGAGAGGGTCACCGGGGAATGTTTACCCTGTATCCCGGCGCAATGGGAGCTGAATGACAGGACCTCCATTAGCCTAAGTAAGCATTGTAGGGGACGCGATATTGCATTCCCAGTAGTAACTGTTGGAATCGTCTCTCCATACCCCCTAAATCCCCTTCAACTAGAGTTCAAACATCTTTCCAGTAAAAGGCTGCTTCGTAAAGCTCATTTCGGTTCAGGCAATCTCAAAGCACTTGCTTTGAAACTCCTTCCTCCTGCCCATGAGACGAGGATAAGTTGGTCCTACCCAGGGGAGCGGCTGCTTCTTACACCTTTGGTAGAGCCGTCCCGGTCACCGGCGGTGCACAGAGGAATCAACCTGACTGCACGCACTGATAACGCTGAGTATATAGCGCAAAATACCGTGAAATGCATATGAACACACCCGTACACCAGACACCGCTGCATACCTTTCTTTGATCAAGGTTTCCTTGGGGACGGACCTTGGGGATTGTTTCGCTTTTTGTCTTGGGAGGCTGGAAGAGGTTAGGGGTTGTGTCTTCACCCTCCCGCACCATAGACTGTCCCAAAATAAACAGCCTGGCCCTGGCAATCCCTAGCAGTGTTAGACACACCCAGGTTGAATCGGATCGATTTTCTTTGGCGCACGGTTTGTGCACACAGCTCGTTTAGGAGTGGCTGGCCATTACTCTTGCACTGCCTACTTAAAGCCTAATCTTCGCCTTTGTCATGCATTGTTGCCACTCTCGCTTTGGGGCTAATTAGTCTCTAATTTCTAAAGGGATTTCAAAGACCATCAGATCAAAGGAGGCGGGTGGGGGCGGCCGAAGGATCCCGCTCCGCGAAAATCCTTCCTGTTTGCCTACAGGACTGCAAACATTTCCGACCGCGGACCGGGATCTGCCGTCATTAACAACACAGCGAGCGAATCACGCATCCCCTTCTCCTGGGAAAGGTGCTGCGGGAAAGACACTTTCTCTCCCAGCTCCCCCCCTCCTCCCACCGGGCTCCGCGGGGGGCGGGCAGGGCGCTGGCTGCGCGGCGCGGCGCGGGGCGGCGCGGGGGTGTGCGGAAGGTGAGCGGGAGCGGAGCTACATTGGACAGCTCCGGAGCGGCGGCGGCAGCGGCCCTGCAGGTACCCGGCGGCCCTGCGGGTACCCGGCGGCCCTGCAGAAGGGGGGACCTTGCCTCCCCACCCTTCCTCCTGGCCGAGGACCCACCTCTCCCCATCCTATCGCATCACTACCATCGCCACTGCTGCGGCAGCGATCGGCGGTGTTGTGTCTGCTGTAATGATTTAATGGCATGCCTAAGGCTAAATAAAGAGCAAATAGCGGGGCGACTGCTTTTATTCTTACTAGGGCTGAGTGGTTTCTTAGCGAACAGGGAGACTGTCGCTCAGAGTCGTGATTTATGCTGCATATCGTTCATTAAAACACCTGGTGAATGAACTAATAAGGCAAAGAGGAGCTGTAAAACATCTACTAAGAGAAGTGTAGACCAGAGAGCATCCAAAAGTAGCAGTAAGGTGAAGAGCTCTAAATGTTAAGTGTTATATAAAAACATTTGGTGGACGAAAGATCAGATAAATATTTATGATCGATCCTCAAAGGAATGTAACTTATTTGAGCTCCTTTTAGGTGAGGTGGCACATATTTCGTTTAAAGACAGGGAAGTATAAATAAAGGACAAAAGCCAGCAAAGATGTGTCATCACAGGGTGCAGAATTATGGGGGAAATACAAATACTTCAGATAACGAAATAAACGAATGGAGAAATGTGAATTCGTCAGCTCTGTGTCAAGCTTCACAAGAATTTACCGTCGTGTGGGAAACCGGCGTTTAGAAGAGGATAGAGCAGCCCTTCACTACGGTCTCTTCAGAAACAAACTCTTGCTTACATCTCTAGTTTCAGAGTTTTGCAGGACACAAGCTACAAAGACCATCGGAACCAAAACGTTTTATATTGCAAGAACGTCAAGGGAGAAGGTTGTTGAGTCAGTATTGCACCACAAAGCGATATAACACAAAACATAAAATATTAATGCAGGGTGTGCCTCTCACTGAATCCTTAAAGCGAGCACTAAAGCCAGGACTCAGCCAGGACTGGGAGGTCCCAGCAGAAAATGAAGACTTATAGCCAAGGTGAATCCTCCTGTCAAACTGTTTTTTTTTTATTGCTGCTTTGTTTCCTGTTTTTTTTCCCCTATTATTTTTGCTAAAATATTGATTTTTCTCTTATATAAACTATTTTAAATTATGTATAATATGCTCAATGAACTGTGATTTGAGGTATGTTTTTGAACATAATTTCATATTTGGTGATTTTTATCACATTGGGGAAAGTACGGAGCTGAGGAAATGCATAATGAATGCAGGGGACAGGTTTTCAGTGCGTAGACAATGCAACAATGTAGGGGAAGCAGGACAAACTCTCATGAGAGGCTGCTTTATACTCTGAAATATTCTCAGACTAGAATAGGCACTCAAACTTGTGTTCTAGATTTGTTTTAACTAAGGATACAGTTTGCTCTATGATTGTTTACCTTCCTTCACCCATCTGTTATCCTACCTTTTACATTTCACTTCTTTATCACAAAAAAATTTGCTCACAAGATGCTTACAGATGCTGAGCACTGATGGCTACATCTTCAAGCCTCTCTGCAGCTATTTCCATAATTATTTTTCTTCAGAAATATCTATGGTATGATTCTTGATGCTCACGTAGGGTTTGGGTTTTAAACCCAAACCACAACAGCTTTTCTGATCTATTAGCCTTATCAGAAAAAGTTATATATCCAGTTCTGCCCACACCTGATTATGTCCCCCGTTGTTAACAATTTTGAAAATCAATGTCTCTTAACAAGTCTTCCTATATAACAAATCCAACATTCTTTGTACTAGCAAGAACAAGGGCAACATGCATTTTAATTCAGCATACTTCTATGGAAATAGTTTTACTCCTTTTATAACCCTGTGTGCTGGGTCCCTGTGCTGATAATTTTCCACATTATGACACAGGAAAAGACAGCCACTCTGATAATTTAGCATTACTGATTGAGATGTTATAGATTTTAACAGTGACCTGTACTTCACTGGAAAATTCACTGAAAGTCAGTGGTGATCCTGAGATGCTGAAATTAGGGGGGCACTGTCCATCAGACATGATTCAGTAAGCAAGGAGCTGAAAGTTATTGTCTACTCCAGAAACCAAAAAAGTTAGATATGCAACTGAAAAAAAAAGTCTACACACTTCCCTTGTAAAATGGGAAAAATCTTCTCTCCTTTAATTGATCCATTAATAGTTGATATCATTCTCAAACTCTGGCCTGAATAACAGAAACAGATGTCGTGTGTAGCAGACTAATGTTGCCTCTCTCAACTTACTGACATTGCATCTGTCTGACCTTCTTGTTAAGCCTTACAATTACAATAATGTCCATGGATCAGGACCTCATTACCTCAAAACACAGGGCAGTTCCTGTCCTGTCAAGCTCACAGTTTGCGTTCCTGACAGACCAGACCAGATCAGTGTAGTATATATCAGTGCAGTGTGGAGGTGGGGCCAACTTGCGAGGGAATGGATGGAGTTTGGACAATATCTTATCTTGACACTTGCTCAATCAGTGGTGGAGAGGAAGACACTATGGGCACTACTGATGAATTAGTACGAAAAGGAAGTATTTAAGCAAAGCTAGCTGAAGACCAGTTATTTTGATACTAGAAGAATGTAGTAGTATTCAGATGAAAGCAGAGCAAAATGGGATTGAATGTGGTATCACTGGAAGGGTAAAGGAGACCAATGACGTCTCAACACGTTATAAGATTACATAGGCAGGGAACATTGGACTGTGATAGAGTTTATGTTCAAAGAGTTTATGTCTGAGTCAGCTGTGAAGCTGAAGGAGGCCAAACAAAAGTATCAGATGAATTGGTCAGTACTGTTTTGAGTGGCTTGCAACGAAACCAGAAAGGAGGAGACTGCTGAAGTCAAAGCCAAAGCTAATGTAGACCAGAGGAAGCAGTGCCTTGATGGTTGAAACAGCTGGAAAAGCCTTTAGTATGTTGGAGATAGGTGAAGTGTACAGAGATGAGGACAAACTTACCTCACTTTGACTTCTGCAGGTCTCGTGCGGAAAGAAATGATTGAGTCCATCAGTTAAGAAAAATAAAATGGATACTAGAAATGGGCTCATATTATCTAACTGCTGGCTCTTATCCAAGTATCAAGCTATCATGGAGACACTCTGAGTCCTGCAGAGATGTGAACACCTGTAGTGGACTCCACAGTCCCCTTGAAGTCTGTCTACCCTGATGGACTGTCTAAGGAGCTTGGGGATACTGGCTTCTAACTCAGATAACTTCAGCAGTTTATGAATAAACATTAAAAAAAAAATCCAGTAAGATATATATCCAGAGTATGTGGGCAAACACAACTGGATATATTTGGGTGCAATGACTAGAATTTCAGTCTGTAAGAATTCTCTGCAACATTTTTTTTCCTAGATACTTTACCTGTATAGGCAGTATAAGAATTAACTTTGTTCCTTATGTTGATGATATGGGTGAGTACCCTCGGCTCACAAAGCAGGTGAAGTCCAGGGTACCAGTCCAGCACAGGGACCAGTTCTGTTCTTAAAACCAGGATATATCTACTGAAGCCACAGCATCACAGTCTGGTCCCAGAAGTAATTCCAGGCACTGATCCCATGGGCATCTGACTGTATGAATGCATTCCTGTGTCACAGCCTGTCTTTAATAGGACTCCAATTTGAATACAAGCACCTACTTACACAGATCAGGTTTCACAACTTGGCTCTCCCTGACATAAATGTGATGTTCAGTAATATCATTGTTCCCTGACACAGGAAATCATTAGCAAAATTCAATATTTTGGGCAAAATCAAATAAAATAAGGTATGTTCTGCCAGTAAAGTGTAATTATTTTCTATTTACAGCTGTATTACACACCATTTGAAGAGTTTAAAGAAGTAACTGTTGATATTTCCCCATATGGGACCAAATGATGAAGAAAAAGTTTGAAAGTGTAATCTTGGGTAAATCATAGACAAATGAAATGAATAGCTGTGGTTAGGGTGTGATGTGATTCATCATGCTTGCAAAGTTTTATGAATGATACTTTTTTCCTTAATCATAACCTTACGAGTGGGAGGGATTGAGAACAGGACATGTATTAAGGTTGGAATGTCAACCTTAGCTTTGAATTTCCTGGCTTTTTATCAGTGTGCATGAAAAAATGTAATGTTATTTAAACATAGCTTCTTTCATCTTGATTTTGCTGTATAAATATTGTTTGTGGAAAATGGAATGCAATAAAAATGTGTATTGTTTACCTAGGAGTCTACATTTTTTTCTAAATCTTTATTGCAATTAATTAATTTTATTATTATGTAACTATGTACTAAAGCCATTAATTAATGCATTTTTCTCTTCCATTTCTCACAATTTTTAAAATGCAAGGAAATATCAGGCTGAAAGCTATAGTTACTTAAAGATTTTCCTTATATATCAGCAGAATAAATGTATGTATGATGGTGGACCAAGATTCATTACCAGAATCCTGTATGCAGGCTTCATTTTTTATTTGGTGGGATCACCTTGGGTCAAACAAGCCATTTTGTCTTTTGACTTACTCAGCTTTGGATCTTCTGATACTGACAGTACACAGGTAGGATCTTCTAACTTTTATTTTGTTTTCATTTTTTAGAATCTAGACATTACCTACTTCATTTTATACAATCTGGAATTACCAGATGATTTTTCATAGTTCATAAGTGTATCTCCTGCAACCAGCAAGGAGGCTTATGCTGAAACTCATCTCTAAAGAACGGGTCTCCTCTGCCAAGCTTCTCAACCATCCACTATCTTGCTAGCTTCTGGCTTGGATACTCTCCTAAGGATATGGAATTTCTTTCCTTGCTAGTCCTGAATACCCTCTTAACAGTTTGTGGCTTTGTGCATGTTTACGACAATAGTCTCCTATTACAGTATCACATAGTATCTTTCCTACTGAATTTCCATTTCACTCCCATTCAACTTATTAGAAGCTGCTAATATAATGAATAGTGTTTTCTTTCCTTCTTGTTGCTCAGTGATTCACCTTCTTTTTTTTTTCTGTGTTATATAAGCCATGAGTTAAAGATAGGATTAATAATTTCATATGAGCTTTTCAAAAACATTTCTCGTGCTTTATCAGCTGCATATCAATGTGCTTGATAGATGTGGGCTGAATTAGTATTGTTTCTGTTTGCAGATGGAAAGCAGAAGTAGAACAATATGGCAAATAGAACAATTATGGCAAATAGAACAATACGGTAAATCAGAATTGAGGGCTCCAATGTGAGTTATCTAGAATTTACTTTTAGGAAGCTTTTCTGTTATACAGCCTTTTAACCTTAAGAAGATCCCATTAAACTACTCAGCTGTGAGCACTTGGCCCCTCCGTAGGTGGTATATGATTTTTTATATGAATTATATGTAATATACATTAATGAAGTAGTTTATTAATTTATATCTGGAACATGTTTTTATTAACAACATGTAGACAGCTTTGATTGCTTACTAACTTAAAGGGTTTGATTCTGGAAATGAGATTTTTAAAATACATACCAGTTTTATTGCTATTTGCTAGATTTTTTAAAAGTAAACTGCAAAATTAAAGCTTCCATCCTATGCTCCATCACATTATCCCCACATGTGTCTGTGTCAGGGCTGAAATCTTTAGATCCATCAAGCTACTTGTTGCCTTTAAATCTATAAAGCCAAATGTTACCCCTCCCTGCCATCAGGACCTGAGGGAAGATGGCATACTTTACCAGAAGATTTCACAGATATTTTCTGGCAGCAAAAGCATATTGAGAAGAAGATGATTTGTTCCTGTCTACTAAGGGAATGTGACTTATTGGCATTTCTCATTTCTGACAAATTAGATCCAATCTGATTTATCCCCTCTGGTCTGCCCTGTCTCTTTGTCTCAATGTCCTGTCTCTTTTTGTGTTATGATTCACTGTCATGTTCCATCTCTTCTCTCTTAAACTGTCCTTTCTCCTGTCCCCCCTTTGTGGGCTTAGAATCATAGAATCATTTACAGAATCACAGAATCACAGAATCATTAAGGCTGGAAAAGACCTCTAAGATCATCTAGTCCAACCATCAACGCAACACCACCATGCCTACTAAACCATGTCCCAAAAGGTTGGAAAGGACCTTTAAGATCATCGAGTCCAACCGTTAACCTAACACTGCCAAGTCCACCACTAAGCCACGTCCCTAAGTGCCACATCTACACATCTCTTAAATACCTCCAGGGATGGGGACTCAACCACTTCCCTGGGCAGCCTGTTCCAGTGCTTGACAACCTTTTCGGTGAAGAAATTTTTTGTAATATCCAATCTAAACCTCCCCTGGCACAACTTGAGGCCATTTCCTCTTGTCCTATCACTTGTTACTTGGGAAAAGAGACCAACACCCACCTCGCTACAACCTCCTTTCAGGTAGTTGTAGAGAGTGATAAGGTCTCCCCTGAGCTGCCTTTTCTCCAGGCTAAACAGCCCCAGTTCCCTCGGCCGCTCCTCATAAGACTTGTTCTCTAGACCCTTCACCAGCTTCATTGCCCTTCTCTGGACACACTCCAGCACCTCAATGTCTTTGTTGTACTGAGGGGCCCAAAACTGAACACAGTATTTGAGGTGCGGCCTCACCAGTGCCAAGTACGGGGGACAATCACTTCCCTAGTCCTGCTGGCCACACTATTTCTGATACAAGCCAGGATGCTATTGGCCGTCTTGGCCACCTGGACACACTGCTGGCTCATATTCAGCCAGCTGTCGACCAATACCCCCAGGTCCTTTTCTTCCAGGCAGCCTTCCAGCCACTTTTCCTGAAGCCTGTAGCATTGCATGGGGTTGTTGTGGCCCAAGTGCAGGACCTGGCACTTAGCCTTGTTGAACCTCATACAACTGGCCTCGTCCCATCGATCCAGCCTGTTCAGATGCCTCTGTAGAGCCTTCCTACCCTTAAGCAGATCAACACTCCTGCCCATCTTGGTGTCGTTTGCAAATTTACAGACGGTGCACTCAATCCCCTCATCCAGATGGGTGTCACATTTGCTAACTTCCAGTCGGGTGGGACCTCCCCAGCCAGGACTGATGATAAGTAATTGAAAGTGGCTTGGTGAGCACTTCTGCCAGGTGCCTCAGTACCCTTGGGTGGATTCCATTCAGCCCCATAGACTTCTGTGTGTCTAAGTGGTGTAGCAGGTTGCTAACCATTTCCCCTTGGATTATGGGGGCTTCATTCTGCTCCCCATCCCTGTCTTCCAGCTCAGGGGGCTGGGTACACGAAGAACAACTGGTCTTACTATTAAAGACTGAGGAAAAGAGGCTTGTTACCTTAGTTTCCATGTGGAACATGGTTTAGTCTTACCTCCCTGGGCTTCAGTCTTATACTCACCTTCTTAGGTTCAGCTGTCTTTTCCTCAAACTCCCACTTGTCACTGTTTGTTTACTTTTTGTCTCTCTCTCTTTAACTATATAGCCCATTTTTGTTTGCAGTTAATGCTATCCATCCCCAGCCCTTGCTCTGGCACAACAGCTCAGAGCTGCACTAACTTTACTTGGCAGTGAGCTCAAACATGGGTAGAATCCTTAAGAAATTTGGCAACTTTAATCCAAAAGTATAAGCTATCTAGAATATTTAAAGTCATAATTTGTAGTCCGCTCTAGCAGGGCAGGTCTTCAATGAGGTATCTAAAAGTACACTCCTCTCAAAAATGTTTAGTTTTCAGAATTGTCCTGGTTTCAGCTGAGTTAGAGTTAC
>VYZW01053223.1:20200-43362 GCA_013401315.1 Balaeniceps rex
AAAAAAAAAAATACTAACACAATTTTATTATTTGGACTTCCATCAGTTTCTATCCTCCCATATGCGCATTTCTCAGCAAGTTCTCAGTGCTCAATCCTTTTGCCAAAAGCTATCAGCCTGCGACAAAGCTTTGTCTCGGTCACCATAACAAAACAGGGGATCAAAGTAGGAAAATTGGCCAAAGTTGCAGCCACAAACTCGACTTTCTATAGGCTCTACACATTTGTCTGGATCCTCTGTCAGAATCTAGCTGGGACAGGCTGGCATGATGCCACCTGCGGTACTGGGCACCATTTTTCAGAAATCAATAGGAAAAAATATTCTGTAACAGGAATAAGAAGCACAAGCACAACTTGGAAAATCCTAACACTGATCTTGCGTGACCTCTTCATCCAATGCTGTGTAACTACAACACACTCTTTCCAAATACGTCTCCTTCTTACCTAATTACAGCATTGAATAGGAAATCTCATGGCAGCCCAGAATCAGACAGGGGAAAAGGAACTGAGGGTTTAATCACCAACCTAAAGGCAAAAGCAGTACGTTATGCAGTATGATTTTGAACGTAGTTCTACTAATACCCTATCAGGGGTTAGATACCCGAGGTCAGGTATGGCATGAATCGGTACACTTCAATGGAGATACACTTTGGAAGAATTTGGCTTGTTTTAAACTGTAATTCCAAACTGAAAAATCATCCTTGAGAGATCCAGCAAATTTCACTTTCTATCATCTTTACATCGTCTTTTCAGCATTTCCTGTTAATTACTTCTGTAAGACATTAAGTTAATGGCCAACCTTTAAAGACAAACAAAACCATCACCATTCTAAATGTAACCCAACAACAAGGACATGCACAGAGATCTGTATGTTTCTGTGTGATTTTTTTTTTTTTTTATGGTGCCTTTAAAAGTTTTGGACAACACAGCATTATTTACCAGTTAAATCAGTATACTGACTGTAAAAGTTCTTCATATACAATTGTATCTGCACTTTTTAAGTAATCGCACCATTATTCAGCATTTAAAAATACTTGACACATCACATGTGTGATAGACAAAAGTTTGATTGAAGGGGAAGGGAGGGAGGGAAAGGAGAATGATTTTTTTTTTTTAACCCAGTACTTTGGCATCAGCTTTCATCTTCAAAAGGAACATAAGCAAAAAGAAATAGTCTCACAGATCTTTTAAGAAAAAAACAATAGCACCAGATTTTAATAACATCAACTGGACACCCTTTGTTTGCTTGCTGCTACTCACCAGAGATTCACAGTAAGTACTCCAATACAAGAACTACTGCAAGCGAGGAGTAGAACAAAGACTTTAAGCTTCAGTAAAAAGTTAGGGCATGATCTTCATCTCAGTCACGTCTAAGTGAGCAGATACTGTGATCAGCTTTGCTATGTGCAAGGGACTGAGATGGCGTGCAGAAAAAACCAGAAATTTTGTGCAATTATGTCATATGTCATTAGAAAAGAAATTCCCACTTTTTTCGTAGAAGAAGATGCTACTGAGAAGAACTGTTCCTAAGTTATCACTGGGGCTGTAACTTCACTGCCACAACAGTGTTTTTACCCCTTCCTCCTCTTTCTGGCACAGCGAGTGCTACTTAAGCTGCATCTGCATCTGCTGGGCTGCTTCACGGTCCAGACAGCTGTCTGCAGCCCCCTGAAAAGGTTTTTTTTGTTGATGACCTGGCTTTAATCCTCTTCATCCTATTCCCACCAAAAATAAGCGAATGCCTGCAGCTGAAGTCTAGTCAAACCAACTTTACCTGATGACAAGCGGGAAAGAGACATGCAGAATGGGGCTTGTCCTTCAGCACACATTTTAATAAAATCAGTTACAGCATACGAAGGGAAGGAGGTCTGCAAGTGAAAAAGGCAGACACACATCACAGACTTTTTTCCACAGTGCTCGAAGGGAGAGAGCTCCTTGATTCTTGGTCACAGGTCCCCTCTGACCTCCTCCTGGAAACGTTAATGATAAAGGTGATAACACTCGATGAATGCCTCATAACCCTGAACATAACCTCCAGATTCAATTCAGCTGTTCTTGTCTCTTCCACTTTCTGCCACAGTCTTGTTCAAGAGTTATGTTATCTTGGCTTATAACTTTGACCTCTGAAGGCTAGGGGCATGGAGTCAATCAATTCTTCGTACTTTAGACCTACCTGAAGCACTCTATTTCATCGTGTCATTGTATTCACTTTCTGAAATATTCTCTTTGAATATTGTGAACGTGTTTTAGCCTCAGAATTACTATGAAAAAACGGAGTGAATTCTCACACCCTCTTCCAGCTGTAGTCACATTTTTCTCTTCCTTACTGGCTGGGGGGGAGAAGCAGTGAACCAACAAAAAAACTCATGACACTTTCAGTAGTAAAACACAAGTGTGCTGATATAGACAAATGAAGAAATTCTTACTTTTTTTTACTTCCAAACTGGCAAACTAATGCTGTCTTCTGTATTTATTCTCACAGTTCATGTTTTAGTTGAGCCATAGGCAACAGAAGAAAGAGGGGGAAAAGGCTCCTAACAATTCATCTTTGCCTATCCCCTCTTACAAGTTTCTTGTTATGGGTAGCCCTTATTTCCACTGTATGTACAGCTATAGGTATGAATTAGTTTAAATATCAAAGTAGGCCACTAAATAGCTAGCCAATTAGATAATCTCCATTACAGGAAAATACCGCTATTTAATTAGCTTGTTAAAAAACACTCCTGTACATATACCCTGAGGATCAAACCTCCCGTGAAACAACAAAAAGATATTTAGCCACCACGGCTGCCAACTTTCACAGCTATACAAATGTATTTCTCAGGAAGATATGTAGAGACCATTGTGAGATCTACTCTTCTTACGAGTCACAGGTTTCCAAACTGCCTGAAACCTGTTCTCTTGGCTACTACGTCCGAGTGCAAGAGAGGAACTGCTGGCCAGAAGTGTATCGGAAGAGAGGAAATCCCTCTCATCCCTCTCCAAGAGAAGATACTCAAAACACTAGCCAGCTCTGAACAGTCCGTGGAGAATCCAACTTACTTGGCACAGATGCAGCTTTCTCAGTTACTTCCTTATCCCCCCTTCCTCCCGATGCACACATCTGCCCTTCCATCTCCTACATTCATTCTTTCTAAAGACAGATTTTCATTTACCTCCTAATTAGGAAAACTATGCAGAAGGATTCACTGACCCTTAGAAGAGCCTGTTAACTGTCAAGCCCAGAGTCTGCTGCCTAGAAGCATAATTTATTTCTCATTATATTTGAACTGTTGCTAAATCCAGAAAGAGGAAACACCGAATGACATAATTAATTACTCTGCAAAACAAAATGAAGCTTGCTAAGTTTTATGTAGAACCTGAATACTCTGGCAAATGCTCCTGTAAATTTACATTACCCTAGCAGCATAAACAACTTTTCCCAGTTGTTCAAGTTATCTATAAAATACAGTTGTGTGAAGAGAGAGACATTATGCATAAAGAAACCTTTGCTACACTATAAACTTTCCAGAGGAAAGAAAAACTTCTGCCTCGTGATTCAAATGCAGATTACGTGAACTACGTTTTGACCCAAATTATGCTGGGATGAGAAGATATTTAGAATCTGAACTGCACTTCATAAAGCAAATAGTTGACTGAACCACACCAGTAAGGCTATTTTCACACCGTGGCTGGGTAAAATCCACAATATCCTTATTTTTCAAACACAAAAGGCCAAGATCCATAATGATGATGCTATAAATCTTAAAACACCCACCTAAAACCTTTCCCAGCTACCAAAACAACTACAATTAATAATTCCAATATGGAAATTTCTTGAACTGTCCAGGGGAAATTCTCCCAACTAGTTTCAAACAATGTAATTTAATGAATTTTAACAAGAGATGCAATTTAATGAAAGAAAACCCCCCCCCCCCCACACACACACAGTTTATTGTACTGTTGCCAAACCGTAATTCACTGGCATGCTGTTTCCATCTAATTTATAGGTAATCAACAAAACTGTTTGGTGGAACAGACATCATGATTTTTGCTCCATATAAAATGAGGGATCTTAAAAAGGGAGTTAGGGCTCAGGCATCATGTGTAGGAGTCAGAGCAAGCATATATGCTTATCATCATTTTAACTGTCAAATAGTATCCTGCCTGCCTTCATCTGCTTTTCCAAAAATGCGTGTCTCGTGTCATCTGTCAACTCTGCAGTGATTCCTTGAATACTCTAAGCCTTCTACCTATTTAGGCAACTGAATCCCAAATGACACCAAGCTCATAACCTACCAACTATCAGCTGAACCTCCAAGATGTGTGCATCTGATCCATAGCATACAGGTGTTAATTAGAATCTCATCCGCAATAAAACATTATCATCATATATTTTCCAAAGGATGAGAGCATCCTCAAAACCTGAACCTTCAAAGCTAAAAAATATTAAGCCTGAAACACTTTAAAAGCTCCGTTCTCAGTTTTGTTTTTCAGGAAATAAAATTTTGTTTCCCAGCTTGCTTGAAGACCTACAGTAAATCTGCTATGTAAATCTGGTAAGTCACTAGAAGGAATTGTTGTCTTTGAAACTAAGGCATAGCTCATATCCTATTTAGCAATTCTATCCTATAAATCTGTATCAGGATCTCTCATTTCAGATAATCTTTCAGTTGCATGCATAGATGATATTGGCTTCCCCAGTGCTTTACGAGCTTCATGCTACTATATACCATTTTACTAAAAAGGGTATACTTGTAACACTTGATGAGGTAAGAGTGCCGCAGAAGACTGCTCGATACAAACATTCTGGTTTTTCCTCAAGCATATTTTCTTAATCAATCATGGCATATACAATCATTATATAAAAATATAAATATGCTCACACCAGCTCCCCTATAAACACTGATGTATTGCAACTAAACTTGACAGAAGTCTAAGAACATCAAGAAGAACGATATTGCTAGAAATTTGATGACAACTGTCCCTTGAACAGAGGAGGAACATCCCTTGGCAGGGGGGTGCTCATTTGGAAAAGCATGGACACTGAAGCAGAAGACATCTTTGTGGCTTGGCACCAGCCGTGGGCAGTCAGAGCCACCCGCCTCAGCTGCGGGTCAGAGATGCGTGACCCTGCTGGGAGTGCTGCACGTGCACCGGAGAGGGGAGTCAAGGGGGACGGCAGCACAGGGACGTGCGTCCTTTGGTCACGGGCAAACCTACAGCATTTTGGCTGAGAAATTAAGTTTACTGAAGTGAAAGCAGATCAAGAAGGTTCAAACCCAACACGAGATGTTACACTTCTGTCGTACTATTAATGAAATCCAGCATCAGGGGATAAATGGTGGGCTGGGACCTACACTGTACAAATGCAAAAGATCTATTTGGTCAGGGCAAGATACAATTTCTATGGTAAAGTTACTGAGACTTCACTGGAACATCTATCTGAGAGATCAAGAGTTTGAAAGAGCAACTCATCTCTGCCCAGTTGTCAGTGCGACTGCTTTCACCCGCCTCCCTCCAGACAGCAGGGATTACCTCTCTGCTGATAACGGGACCCCCAGCTCTTCCAGGAGCCTCCGCTCACAGCCGAAAACATCCGAGTGAGTCATATTTTGTGCCAGTCATTCATCCTCAAGCATCTCCCCAACACAAAGATTCGTACGCCAAAAGAAAGCAATCTGCATTCTAGTTTAAGAGATCTCTGCATGTTGCCACCCCTCAACTATGTCTATATAATACAGAGGGAAAAAAAAAAAAGAAAAGGAGGGAGGCTATTTCTCCCTCCCTCCCCACCTTATAGGAAACACAAATAAGTGGTGTTACGCTACAAAGGCAAGAGCTTTTCTTTCTGTGCCTGGCGACTGCTGTTTTCCCCTCGCAGCATATGGTCTTGTTTAGTTTCTTTCTCTCCTAGCAGTGAACTAATAAACAAGACGTAGGCCTCTGTCTTTTCACCAAGGGAAAAAGAGAAACGTACTTCTAACAAAAGGTAGACACTTGTCTTGGTGCCAAGAAAAAGTGTTCATGCCCCATTAAACAGAAGGTAGATTCCTGTCTCTCCGGTTCTTTCGCTTGTTGCCTCAGATTGTTAAACAGAGCAAGGGCACTCCTGCTTCCAAGCACCTGCATTTAATTGCAGCTTATTGCATTCCCCACAGGGAGGCAGGAACAGCTGCAAGGGAACACTGTACTGATGCAAGAGCAGAAAATACTACTTTTTTTTTTTTTTTTTTTCCTGAGCAGGAAATGTGCTCTCTTCTACAAAAAGCACACTACTCCAGAGAGAAATCATTAGGAAAAACAACTAGTACTGCTGTACTGCTTGCGTTTCCTCTGTTTTCTTTTTTTTCATTTACGTTTGCTCAAACACATTAATAAACTGCTATTGTAAAATAAAAAAAAATTATCAAGATTCTATAAAGAATCTATTTAAAACTCACTTTTCAAGAAAAATAATGGTTTTGGCTGAGCAACCTGCTTGTTTGTTAATTGCAAGATTTTCCACAAAGCCTTGGCAGGTCATCAAGGTTCAAATTTAGGTGAATATAATTCAATAAAATTAATGCATAAACTAACTTTAGGACTATCTTCGAAAGAAAAATAAAAAAGTAAGGATTTCTCCCCATCCTGCATAGTATTTAATTGCTTATTTATGGAAGGCTGTGTAATGAAACTCTGGGAAAGCATGTACATTTTTCCCTTCGTGACAGCTACATTCAGTCCCTCTTTCTTTCCAGCATTTGTTCAATTTATTTGTCTTCCAAACAGAGTTTTTTTAATAACTCCCTCCACACACAGAGGTTATTTTTTCCTCGTGTTTTTGCTGGATTTTTCTTTGGTCCCTTTTAGAAACTACCTAGTAGGCTGAAGAATGCTAAAAACACCTTAATAATTATACCAAGCCCAAAACCCGCAGGCTGGCCAGCAGTTCCCACTTCAAACTTGGGAGATCTTCATCAGCTGACAGAACACTGAGCAAATCTTCGTACAACAAGGAGGGCTGGTTTGAGAGCTCCTCCAGCTTAGAAGAGCAGAGGAAATCCAGAAACCCTGTCCTCTGGTTTAATGAAAGGCACCAGAAAGCAAGGCACAGTGATGCAAGGAACTACCCATGCTCACCTCACACTGAAAATCCAGCAGGAAAGCTCCTCCTCGTACATGAAGTTCCCAGGGCTCCCTTGCCTAACTAGGTCACCTCTACCAAAATCAAATGGAAATAATAATCCTAGGGTCTGGGAGGCCCTAGGGCTTCCAACATGGTCACAACAGCTCTTTTAGATTGCAAATGTTTTCCAGGTCCCAAGATTTAAAAGAAAAATGTGCTTTCTCTAGATCATCTTCTGTACCCAGAGGCAGCACAATAAAGAGTACAGTCACAGCATCGCTCCCTGTCTAGGCCTCCTAATACAATAGAAGGGAAAGAATAATTTTTGTTTCTTTGCATACCACTCTACTGCCTTATTGAATTAAAAAGTGGCAATCTTTCTTCTCCCCCCCCCCCAGGTACTAAAGAAATAGAATATTTAACCTCCCACCTGTTTCTCCAAAATCAAAAGAATAAAAATGGAAATGTTTTCTTATGCTCTTTGAAGTTCATTGGATTTAAGCAGACTGTAATACTGAGGTTTGGTTAGTTGCATGCACTGCATGCTTCCTGTTATGTTCCAACTTATTTATTTTAGACAACTAAAATAGACTTGCTTTTAGTCTATACTATAGACTAAAAAAAGTCAATAAAAAAGAGCCAATTTGACAGCCTCAGTGGTTGAAGCCTTTGACAGAATAAGCACAAGTCGAAGCAGCATTCCTTCCCTACCTTGTTTATTTGCATCAGCCTTAACTTTGCCCAGGGAAGTGGTCGAGTCCCCATCCCTGGAGGTGTTTAAAAGATGGGTAGACGAGGTGCTTAGGGCCATGGTTTAGTAGTGGACAGGTACGGTTGGACTCGATGATCTTAAAAGGTCTTTTCCAACCAAATGATTCTATGAATCGAGGTACCTCTTTTTGATTCAAGAGCAGCTCAGATTTAGTAATCCTTCTAGCCTTTGCCTTAGGTCTTGCAACAACAGGGAATTTTCAGATGGGAGGAGTATGGTTTCCACTTAGAAGACAAAATACACTACTACATGTGTGGGTTAAGCAAAGGAGAATAGAAATACACCATGCATAGTGCTCCAGTCACAAATGCTGGGAACTGAGATATCTCAGGGGATCCCATCTCCTCCTTCTTCCCCTTCTCCTCTACTACCCTCCAGTCAACTGTCTAGCAAAAGAGCTGAGAAGGGGGTGACTGCTGCTTGTGTTCCCCCCTTGGATCCATAACCACCTTGCAGATGAAGATCAGAAACCACAGGATTGCTCTAAATGTATGAGAACAGCACCTCTTTCCTGCCTGTCCATGCACATCTCAGAAACCACATCAGCTCAGGAAGGTCTATTTTTTGGTCCCTGCAGAGGTGTGGTGATGAACCTACCCAGCTCCCCTGGCTAACCTTGCTGCGTGCCTGCACATTCTGGCTCAATTTGCTCTGATTTCTGCCTCCTTGTGCTCCTTTGCTCCCCAGCTAAAAGGGGTTGCTCCAAAGATTAGAAGTGCAAGCATGATGGCCCAGATAATCTTCTGCGGTGGAAGAAATCTTCTATGGGACTAAAATCACTAGAGCCTTCTAAGTTTGCTTCTTTCCTCACAAGAACTTCCTAAGGATTTAGCCAAGAGGCAGTCATTGATATTTCACAGTCTCTGGTAACAAGTGAACATGGATGCTACATAATAGGGGCCAGCGCTTGAGGAAACTTAGAAAACCTTGGAAAGCAGCAAGGAAACTGTAGATGAAGACTATTGGTTAGTACTGGAAGAACATTGGTTAGTACCACCAAGTCTGAATTGAGATGTAATATTTCCTTCATTTGCTGTGCCTGCCTCAAGTTAATTCATTTTCTACTTGACCAGGCTTTGGTCTCTCAGTCACCACCAGTGATGACACACCTCAGACTGTGACAGATGAAGTTGTTCTCAGCCGCTAAACATAGGCTGACATCACATTTGCTTCCTGTATAAATGTCCAAAAGTACTTTCTTACTTGCCCTCAAAAGATAAGATACTTTCTAGGTATCATACTTTCCGAAGTCTCATTAGTTTACTTGCTCATAACAGCCTGGCTGAGGTAATAACTCTCCACACTTATAACAGCAAATTAGAAACTGGAGATATTCTCACATATCGTCTGAACGAAATTTGTCTTAAAACTTGAACAAAGATCATTATCGCTAGAATTCTGAAGTGGGCCATGCACATGCAAATGGTTTGTTTTGAAGATTTCCCAAGTAATATAAATAAATAAATTAAAAACAGCATTCTAATGAGAACTTCGTTTGCTATCAGGTCAACTTCTCCTACCTTTAGTACTGTAGTGCAATAAATCATAAATATATAGATAATATTCTGTCATTTCATTGATCTGGCATCAAATACTGTTTTACTACATACCGTAAGCTAAAGAGGCTTCATGCAAGTCATTCAAAAGTAAGTCCTCTAGTAGACTAGATTTTTATGTCTCCACTGAAAGCAGTTTAATACCTAGGAAAAAAAAAAGATTCAATAACTGTTCTAAATGTATATGTAATAAACCATTTGTCTGATGAGGTTTATATAATGTGATTATCTGAACATTTAATATTTAATCAACAATATGGTGCCATCATTTACTCTGTGACTACATCTCATCACCATCCTCAAAAGCAAGCACTAGAAGAAAATATAACATCGAACTAACAGGATTTCAGACAGGGATTTTTATCTCAATTATCACAACCAAGAACAAGAACCCTTACTTGCTACAACACCAGCTCCAAAGTAGAATGTTCTCAGAGAGCTGAGGGGCATATGAGTTTAAGCAAAGCTATTGTATGAACACCTTAGTTTGTAATTATCTACATAATGAGAATTGAATGAGAGTTCTACCAGTTCCATTCATCACATTTGTATTCATAATTGTAAGGTGACACTTTGCATCTCTTCTGCTTACTTTCTATTTGTCACATTATTTTTCATATTGACAAGCTATGTCTTGTCAGATTCTATGAATATTATTCTACACACTGGTTACACACATTGACAATTTAAAATAATTATTCATAAATCATGCTCTCTGCTGTTAGTTTTGTTCCCAACTTCTTCCCAGTATCCACGGCTCAGGTGTCTAAACCCCTGAGATTACCTGAGGCTAAGAAAACAGACATTTATTTGGCACTCAAGCAAGAACAGTACATTCCGCTAATGTATGTTGGGGGCAGCAGCTCTATACCCATGACTTTCTTTTTTTAGTCAGAATTAAATGAATTTGTGTATATGCACACATTATTAAAATACAACATTTAGAATTTATCCAAGATCTAATTGCCTGTACAGCAAATGCAGTTTTTATTGCTCTCTGTAATAGGATATCTAGATAACTATTTTAGTTTGTTTGTATGCCCGCCAATATAGAAGTTGACATAATTCAATCTTTCAGATTCGAAGCAACCAAGATGATTAAATTACTTGCATATTATTATATCTTGACAGAAACTCTCTCTCCAAAATATCATTCACTGTGAGGTTTTTTTTCTTGTTTGTTTTTAAGAATATTGAGTTGAAGCAGAAAACAGTTAACACAAATCTGCAATCTACATAAAAGTAGGGAAACCTACAGTATTTCTAGGATGTACGAAAAATGAATGGCAAGTCAGGAAAAGAGTGATGGATTTCTTAGCTACTACAGAGGACAAAGGCAAAGAAGCTGTGAATGTAATGCTTTTTTGACAAACGCATGTACACCCTTATTAAAAACATGTTAATTTTAAAAATGTTTCACGTTACTAGTCAACATATGCATCAGACTTTCAGGGATTCTCTTAAGCTTATTTGAAAGTTTTTCTGATTGCCCTGTATTTTAAGGTTTTGCTGAAGTTAGTCACGTCACGCAGCTACCAATTCACGTGTTTCTTGTAAACGTGAACTGCTAAAGAGCTTGTATTACTGTCTCTTAAAAAAGTTGTTACCAAAAAAAGGAAAACAAACACCCTGTCTACATTAAATGACGCACCCGAGGGAAGCTCATACATAGGAGAAATTCCAAGTACTGGGAGCAAGTGTATGTTTACATACCAGGATTGTACTGGAATATCTTGCAAGCAACACAAGAATCTTGGTTTATGCAGGGAAATTGAGGTATCCGTGCTGCTGGGATAAGGAAGCTGAATAGCTTTAGAGATATACCATTGCATTGCCTCTGAATCCTTAGCACTTTTAATCCCTTATTCCAGTTCCTCTCTACAAACCTCCTGAAAACAACAGTAAGTCTTGACCAAGCACAGGTGATAATCCTACTCTCTCAGACTGTCCTAGAATCTAACGTGAAAAAATATAAAATCTAATTATCAGCTGAAACTAAAGAGATCTGTCACATGCTGTTTGCCAACTAAGGACTGTAAACTACTCTGCCTCTCATCCTCCCCTTCTCCTGTGCCCTCCCACCCCACTTTATCTTGTGTGTTGCTTTTCTTGGAGGTCACTATCCTAGCCCTGGATTCTGACACACTGACATGCACCAAACGATAACTTAACTTCTCTTTTAGGGGCTATCTGGGACTCCAGGTGTTCAGGTTTGCTTCCTCACATGCAGCTGCCCACTTACAGACACTTCTTCCCCTTCTGATACCTGTAATACCAGCAGTCCAGCTGACGTGTAAAAACCATCCAGAAATACATAATGTTACTCTTTGGATACCTACCCATCACACAATCAATATTCAAGCCTTGAAAAGGATGAGGAATTTACCTAAATGGGGGGAAAATTAACATACAGCACCTGGTCTGCCTAGCAGAGATGCTTGTATGTTCTCTTACTTTAGTTAATAGGAATAGCCAGACCTTCTGGATACAAAAGAAAAGAAACTATTTTCAGTGAGAAGTATCAAATTTGCCTGGCACTCCTGGAAAAAGTCAACAGAAAAACTAGCTATAAAAAAATAGTATCATCTACAAACAAAGGAAACACTTCATTGGTTTCTCTCCACAGCCAGAAGCTGAGGAGCACAAAGGAACCTGAAGAATCCACAGAGTGTTTAATACACATCCTTAATGGTCTTACTAAAACCCAATATAATACATTTTTAGCTAAGATCGAACCACTCACTCTTCCTTCTTGTGGAGTCAGGGCACTCAGTTCACAAGCTGGCTGAACCTTGCTTACCTTTCACATACCATCAGGAAAACACAGATGACTTCAAAGAAGATTCATCTCTCTCCTCCTTACCCACCCCATAATTACTTTATAGAAAGCATTATTTTATTACAGAGATCTGTGTAATTTTCCAAATGTGGTACATATCAGTAGTACTGTGCCAAGTTACAGAGTTGTAGGTAGCAAGCCTGAAGAGGCTAAAGCAAATCTATATTCTTCCCTCTTAAACTTCACGCAACCCGATTTACACAACCCATTCAGCTTAGCCTTTGCTTATACATCTATGCTTTTTATTGAGTGCATATTCATAAAATTTCCTTATTTTACAAGCTCATTTTCATTTAAAAAAAAAACGTTAAAAAAAGCTAAAGGTTTAGACAGATTTTTTGAGTGTGTGAAAAGCTGTACTTGAAAACTCACACCCATGAAAGACACCCTGAAACTCCTCAGAGAACTCCAAACTTTGTGCTAACTTTGTAAATAATAGGATAAAACAAAACAAAAACCTTAATGGGTAGAAATCCAGTGATGAGTAAATTAAATTCACAGAACCGTCTTTCCATGGAGATTAGTGCTTTCACTGATGTTTCACAGATCCTTTAGCAATAATCCCTTTACACTGGCATGCAGATTCATTTTTACAGATCCTCCAAGAGCCTCAACTTCAGTTTGTCTTTTCAGAAGCCAAAGGTCAGTATTTCAGATTTCTTCAACAAAAGTAAGACCAACAGCTGACAGTGATTAGCAACTATCTTCATTTATACAGTTGCTGAGATACGCATGTTTTAGCTGCAATAATAGTTACTGCATCATGTGCCTTATATATATATATTCATTGGCATTTTTGCTTTTCTTCATATTGGCTGCAGTCTGTCTGCCTTTTCTTTCATTTTATTCCCTACCTCTTCCATCTGTTGGCTCTTTTATTTCCATCTAACTAATGAAGATTTCCCCACTTCATTTCAAAAGCTTCAGCTATGACAGTTGTACATGCTTATTTCAATCACTTTTTTTTGTACCTATTCTGACTTAACTTTGCCATGCAAGGACTTGGGACCAGAACTGCTCAGGAATTTATTTCATAAAACAGGCCTCTTACTAATTATTTTCATCAGCTCAGAACAATTAATGGATTAAAATGAGGTTCAGATAAAATGGATTTTCAAACAGAAGTGATATTCTTTAGTTGTGTTTCTTAAATTAGTTTCCTAACAACATCAGGCTATCCAGAATGTTCAGATTTATTATACCAGAACTATGTTTAGAGCAACACACAAGTTGCTCGTATTTATTGCATATCGCCTGCCCTGAACTGGTTTCCTCACGTGGTAGTTTAAAGACATCGGCTGTATCAGTAGGGCCAGTTTTAGCAAGCCTATACAAAAGATCTAGCTCAAACATACGCAAACATAAGGAAATTTAAGAAATTATATTTAGGAAATACATTGTGCTACCTCTGTTATGGGGGAACTACATCGCTTTTAGTATACAGGAAGAAGGGATACTAAAACATCTTCTATATTAAGGAAGATTAGCTACGTTATTTTTATCTAACGGTAAAATAAAAATGCACGTTTATATTTAGAAACAGAACTAACGCATATGTATTCTCTACATAACACATAATTAAGACACCACCTTAGGTAGACTCGTCACAGGCATATTTGGTCACTTAATGAATACAGTTCTTCCTTTCTTTACCAAGAGTACTTTTTACGTGAAAAGAATGAAAATCAGACTGAAAATACAGCGTATCGTATAATTCATTCTCATATTCCATATGTTTTGAGCATAACATCAGAATACCCATTTCTTTCATAAAGGTCCTTCGCTTTTTATGGCTTCTCTCTCTTTTTATATTTTAGTATATCAAACCTTAGTGATTGGTTACTTTGTTCTCAGTCCCACCGGGCCTGTTATCTGTAATTAAATATAAGCCTCCTTGATATTAGTAGTGCGCTGATGGATTGTTGCTTACCTACCAGGCAGCACTTAGAGAAATGGAGGTCCTTGAAAGCAAACAGCATCAGAGCATAAATCAGCTAGAATGAAGACAGGAGTGAATATAGATTTTGTGGTAAGAACGCTCAGGAGATTGTTCTTCGAAGTCTACAGATTGGAGATTACATCCATATTGATTTATCGTCAGACATTTATTGATCATTGGCTAAATGACTCTACAGATAAACATATGTATCTTTCCAGTTCTGCCACTAGACCTAACCTTACTGACTATGCAAAACTAAAAGCATAACCCTCTCAAACCTATGTTTGAGATGTTGATTAAATGCTGCATGAAGGTTTGCGCAGTACAAAGGATCTGAAACAGAACACAAAAACCCACCCCACCTACTACTCCCATAAGAACAAAGAAAAACCCAATTAAAATATTCCAGATTTATTTTCAACCTTTTAAGTAAGCACTTCTGTGACTATCCCTGCAATTCTGAAATCCCTTTGCTACAGTTCTTCTAACGTCAGACACACATTCAAAAAAAAAGAAAAAAAAAAAAAGAAAAAGAAACAAACACAAATCCACAGCTACTTACAATTTTCAAACTACAGGGCACTGCTATGAAGAATAGGTATCATAGACGACAGACAGCAAATTCTTAAAATTATTTTCAGTTAGCCTTATCAATTCATACTCTGTAGTATCATAAAAAAGATCCTATATCCTAGGGAGCTGGGAGTAGGTTTACTATAGCTCAGTACAGACACTTTTTTTAATTAGTTAAGGTCAGATTTTTTTTTGGATAGAAACACTTGTTTCCATTTGCAAGTTAAGTTGCACTTAGAAATATGAAATGCGGATGTGATCAGACCACAGATCTATTTTCACAGCACATGTAAATCCAATCTTTCAGAGGTACAAGTCTCCAACTTAGCGAAACTTACCTTCAGTGTAGTCTGCCATTTGCAAACATTGATTTGGTGAAATCCCTATGAAGCTACACTCACTTAGTTCTTGTACTTACTCAAGAGTAACCAATACACCAGCAAAATTAATAACAATTACCTGACTATAAGCTTGCATAAGCCGAAATGAAGCAGAGAAGGAATATGTAAAAGAAAGAACCAGTTAAATACAAAGATGAAACCAGCAATCATGCAATGAACTGGCAGTCTAATTTTAATGAGCATATCAGTTTTGCTGTGGACATCAATAAAGGTTTCCATGTGCTAATAAACAGAGAGGTTCATCTGAGCTTAACCTTTGCTAATCAACAGTCTTTCACATTCAGAATAGAAAACGATACGCAGATACTCAGCACACCACCAATTACCAATGCCCCAGATGGAGATCTCCTGTCAGTCTCCTCCTCCCCGGTAGCAAAACATTTGGTGACGAGAGAGACCAGAAGCCTCTGCAACTTCGAGGAACTCTCCCACCCCATCCCCTTCCAAAACTGGTGGGTAGGAGTGCCTGAACGTAATCATTCCTACTACAGAAAAACAGGACAAACCCATTAGAAACGCTTTCTACTTCATACACAGTCTCTCTCGCAAAGAGTTTTTCTTTCTCACATCCCATGGTATTTTTTCCCAGATCACTGGGGAAGTCCTTCGAAACCTGTTGCTGGAAGAAAATCCCCTGCACTTCTCCGAGCCATCTGGCCTCCTGATCTTTTTCTCTCTAGCTGCTGCAGCTTGTAATTATTCCCAGCTGAGCAGGCAGTTAATCTCCTTTAATGGTCAGAATCACATGGGGCATATACATTTCATCGTAGGGCATGGACCAATATTTACAGATTAAAAGGAGTTTTCCATTATCTCCCTTCCCTTGTCTTCAGAATCTATATGAAGAATATTGGATTGGAAGTTCAGAGACAGAAAGAGTATTCACCACATTTTATGATACAGTAGAAATGAAGAAACACCTATGTTTATTATTAATTCAAAATTCAAATTAGCATACACTAGAGCTTTTCCACTGGGAAAATAAATCATTAACTGTGAAGCTAAAATAAAGACTTATTTTCAAATAGCAAATATTGTTTTGTAGAAAATGATGTCAGAAGCCAAAGGTTAGAATTTATTGCTAGAAAGAAGACTTTAAATTAGGAAGTGTTAAGTCAAGAGAAATTGTGCTGAGCTGGAACTCTGAGAATGTACCTAGTGATATTTAAGGTTAACTTCATGTATAATACACCACTAGAATGAAAATACCTGGATTAACTATATTAGCAGGAACACTTTGAGAAAACTGCAGAATATGAAATACTGAAAAATAATGATTACTTTGGAACAGAAAAGCCTATTGCTTATATTTTATTTTATGAAAAGAAGCAAACTAATGAGACTGTATAAAACTATATTTTCATTTCATGGTTATAGTTCCAGTGAAATGTCTAAACCAAAACAAATTTTGTTCATTATTGTTCATTATTTATGTTGTTATGAGAAACCAACAACAAAGTTGGCTTATAAGTGTTAATGCAAATTATTCTCACCGCATCCATATACCCATACTATTAGAAGTGAGGACAATTCATAATGAATAATGCGATTTTTCTTCCATATTTACTTCACCACCACCTTGAGGCTATAATATAATATACAGCAATTTGAGTGAAAAAAGGAGAACGGAAAGAAAGCAGAGATGCAGTCCTGAGGGAGGGAACAGAAATGTAGATACCAGTCATTCCCTGACTAACAATTACCAGGCTACGCTCATCCATATACCTATCCTTTCTCTTCCCATCGTCCATAAGAGCATAATTTCAACAAAGGAGAGGTAGAAGGCACCTCCACTGCACACATTTCAGAATAACATGCTGAGGAACGTTTCCAGGCACCTACGTCCATGAGGGAAATCTCAGCTCTGGGCTGCAGGCAGGGGAAGTGCCTGCGCTCGGGGGTCAGAAGCAGCCGCCCCTCTCTGCCCTGCCCCGTGCTCGCCCTTGGCTGGCTCTGCCTGCGTTCTCCTTGGAGGGGTCACCATCAGCCGTTAAGATGGAGACCTGGCCTGCTTCCCTGGTTCTAAGCACGGATATTTTTTCATGGCACGTACATATTTTGGATACTTTCAGTTGAATTTCACATTACGTATGGTGATCCTGGTGTAATTACAGTGATCTATGGTAAAGACTTACGGACTCTTGGGTGCTCCACTGGGAACCAGGGGGAGCAAAGTCCCAGCAATTCTCAGGCCAGCAATACCCGCTCTCTGCAGAAGCCCAAAGAGTGAAACACATCAAGCGCCTTGAAAAGCAATGCTCTGCCATCACCTAGGATAGATGAGACCTGTTTTTTGGTGGCTGGCACACAGCCTTCCTTCACTGAGAGCTTCAAATACCACCATCGCTCAGAGGTATCTGAATTAATATCTCTAGATCGATGCTGTGAGTCCTCAGTGCTCAGCGGGGTCGATATGGCACAGCTTTGTCTCAGGCATGCCTGCATACTCCACAGTGCACCGAGACTCACATCCCCATAATTATGCCTTAAAAAAAAACCCCCAAAAACTCACTTCTATTTTAGTGTTGCTAGCGAGACCCTCAAAGAATAACATAACACTGCACATGGCATAGAAGGGTGTTTGATGAAAATACTGATTGGCAGCCATGTGTCCCTAGTTCTGCTCCTGATTTTGCAGCCGACCTGCAGTACAAGACTAAATGAATAATTTTTTTTTTTTCCACTTTAAGGTGGAATAAGGTAACTGATACTTGCTTTTCCTTTGAAAGCACTTAGAGATGGATAGAGGAACAACAATATGTACATGTTGAGAGCAAAAAAAATCGACTGTGAAGCTGGGCACAAAAGGCCGCAGTCTGATTAGTGCCTTCCTGAATAAGATCTTCATATCATTTCTTCATCCCTCTAAATAACTGTAATAAACATAATGTAATTCTTCTACAGAACATAACATTTGATGATACCATTTGGTACTGTAATTTCTGTGAAGACCTGAATAGAATCATGTCAATTTTGGCTTTGACAAAACGAGGCTAATAACTACCAATCAATCAATTCTGCTGAGATTTTCTACAACAAAATGTACGATAAACATACATTACAAATAGGTACAAATATTAGTAAGTGGGTATTAGTAAGCCAAAAAGATTTTACTGTGAAGGTCTCGTAAGTGCAATATAAAAACCAGCTACACCTGAAAATGTGTTTCATACTGGGGAAAATATTTATGTTTTAAGCACTGTTCCGCTTTTTTACAGTCAAGTTTATACCCTATGTGCTACCATGTGGCTAAGTAGTTTTCTCAGTGTTAATTTCTTAGTCTTCCTTCTTATTTGAATGATAACAGCTGGGAATGCTAGCATATTATAAACTGCCAATCTCTTAGGAAGCTGCAGTTACAACCATTAAGTAAACATCAGTTATTAAAATTAAGTCTTCAACATGCTGAGAAGCCTGCATTTTTATTTCGATTACAAGTAAATGCGTTAAAAATGAGGATGACGTGCTCCTTTCCTGCTTACCCCTCCTGCTAATTGTAAAATGCACTGTTCATAGTAGTTCAAGCTATCCATCCCATTATGACCATCAGAAGAGTTTGTTGTTACAAAGAAATACATCCAGACAAAAGATGGGTTTTGTAAGGTATCTTCTCTATGCTACTGACATTCTACACGATTCACATTATGATAATGTTTTATAGAAATACTTTTAATGATGAAATGATTTGGAGTTGGCACAGAGAGAGACAGACACCTTTGGGGAGGGTAAAGCCATACTAATTGTAGAAAGTATATTTAAAACCTTCATAAAGTTAATGAACAAGGAAGTACACAAAGCAGGAATAGGAGCTGGATGTGGTTGAAACATAGTAAGAAGATATAAGGAAGAAAGCCAAGTTTAGGTGGACAAACTACAGAAGGACATAGCTAAATTAGGTGAAGGAAAATGTGAGTGGGCTATGACTCTTCATCATATCCTGGGATTAGAGGGGAGTCTTGCCAAAATGAAAGAAGGAAATGCTAATAATCTAGCTATAATCAGTCAAGGGGTATTAAGTGAATAGATTGTCAGTCTCACTTGTTCAACAAAGAGATTAATCTTTGAATATATCAAATCTGCAAGCAAATTATTAGAAAGAACCAACGAGTTTTGGCTCCCACCCTCTAACACCACAGCAGATCAGTTCCTTTTGTCTGTGTTCCCACACCTCAACCCCATACATTGAAAGGCTGGGCCAAGGATGATATTAAAGCTTAGAAAACAATATTGAGGGCAGTTTCCCTCCTGTTTCTGTGTAGTATTTTATATATATGTATAACAGTACAATATGTCTATAGTAGTATTATATATATATGTAATATAGAGAGGCAATATTCAGTGGTAAAGTGAAAACACATTTGCAGCCTAATTAAACCACAGTCCTGTTTTCTTAACTCTCTTAACTCAATGTGCTTCAAAATGGCCAAGCCTTCCTTGCCTAGCATTTGTGCTTCAAAGCATTGCACAAAGTAACTGAAAAATAGGATGCTGCATTGTAGGTTTGACATAACACAACTTGATTTATCCATTTGCTTTTTCTTCTGTATTCCTTTCCCCACTGCAACACACACACACACAGTGAATCAGCTGTCTGGTATATGCGGTACAGCTGAAAGTCCTGTTGTGCCTCAAGAAAACCTTGTTGATTAATGCCAATTCCATGTAACTTACTGTGCATTCTTTGATCCTTCTCAACTAGTTATTAAAAAACCATGTCCTTATGCTAGTCATCTACACCCCGTACTGCTGCGTTTGAATTCTCCAACAGTGATACGGGCACAGAGCGTGGAAAGCAAAACATAATTCCATCTGGACAAATAACACTGATTGACAGAATTATTTTTAAAAACACTTATCACTTAGGTTTTTACGTGTAAACTGAGATAACAGATCTTTACATATTTCTTTAACTGAGAAACACTCTCCAAGTCCAAAGAGACTATGTTTCAACAAGTAATTCTAGACTGATGTATCTGCACTGCAATTATTCACAATAATTTATAGTTTTGTCAGCTATGCATTACAGGGTATATATATGAACTAGAACCAGATGATGGACTATCAACAAAAGTATAAATACTGTATTTATCTTGAGAGTTTTCACTAAATCTGTTTGCTAACACATTCAGACTGGAGACAGAAGACATTAAGGATGAACTAGAAGCTCTCGTCAGATTTTACTGATCTAATGTAGAGTGAATGAGAATCTGGCCCTGCAAGCGCGTCACAGCGAGTGTGTGAAGCACTATTAACACCAGCCACATTTCTACACAACACACCAGATACTGTCAATCAGAAAGTCCTAAAGAAAGAGTACATAACTTTTTCCCCTACTTCCTTTGAGTAGGAAATCATTCTCAGGTGGGCAAGTGAATTTTCGTTTTCCACCTAACAGTATGTCTGCATCTAAAAAGTGAGAATAGCGGGTCCTGTTACGATCTGGACACTTATTTGAATAGTAATGCAATTTCAATTGGTTACCAAACAAATCTCAGTCATCTAAAGCTTACGTTTATAGAAATTTAGTGTTTGTTAGTGGTTTCCCAGAGTACTGTGGAGTTCCCTTGGAGTTAGGTGCTGTAAAAAACCAACCAAACAAACAAATCCCCCCAAAAGTAAAAAAAGTCTTTATTTTAAAGAGCTTATATTCCACATGCAGTAAGAAAAGCACCAGAAATGAACTGCAGTTAAACTATTGTGAATGGGTTTCCTGGTCAGATAGGAAGTAAGCTAAATCTTATGCCTCCTCCTCTTCCTTGACTAAGGATCATTCCTGCCTTCCACTGAATGTACTGAAAAGTACGTTTACTTCTCTACATTATAAGTCTGTTGAACTGGAAAGCTTACTAAAAATCAACATTTAAAGGACAGAGATTTGAGGAGAACCTGAATAATTGTGTCACACTGAAGAATTAAGTACAGAATATACCTATCTGAAGCCTTCACATTGCTGCTAGGGTATTTTCTAGCATACATTCACCAGCTCTGTCTGACATACTTTTTGGAAATGCTTCTAATTTATATGAAGAAAGTATATGAAATCACTGTACACGTTGTTGTTTATTTTTAATTTTCTATGGGTTATAAAACGCACACTGAGAACGGAACGCAAATCGTTTCCTCTTCAGTGTTGCTGAACAAGATATCAGATTCTTAATGAGGAAAAAACAGAACATCAGTTTGTTATGCATCTTATTCATGAGTACATCCAGAAAGGATGAATAGATGGCTAACTGTAATAAGGAATAGCTAATGATACACAGCACAGTAGACATTTTCATTATACATCACTTCTCTTCAGTTACCAAAACTATAGATTAGCAATGATGCCGGGAAAAGGAACACACCTGACATTTTGGTGCTTGATTCAGCTCATACAAATGAGCTAATTTTCAATAGATTGTTGCAAGCTCAACAGAACCTCCTGAACATCTTATATTTTCAAATTAGAGATACAGGGAGCAAAACTATAGATTCCTCTCCTTTGCATTTAGTTGACAAAAAAAAAGGGCAGTGAAACACACATATATATGTATTATTCAAAGGAGTGAAATATGATGAGTGATAAAGGAAAAAGAGAAGACAATAACAATAAGCAACACATTCACTGTAAATGACTCATTCATGTTTCCGCTTTTTTTTTTTTGCCTCTGACATTCCTAACAAAGGCCCTAGCATAGCACAGAAAGACTTTCAGCACAACAGAAAACCCACTGAAGTGGGTTGGTTTGGTTTTAACCTGTGTAAAAGTAAAACATGCTTACATAAACTGGTGGATCAAGCCTTGTATTTTCTAACAGAGAGTTATTTTTATCTCATAATTTGATTGTGAGTTTTAGCACATGTTTATAAAGTATCGTGACCACGACAAGACTAACTCCTTATTTAACCTTGAAAAGAGTTACATTTACTTTTGATTCTCAGCTACAGTGATTGTTTTGATGTAGTAAGGAGGTGAGTATTCCTGAATATGAAAATTAAAGACAAATTACTTGTGCTAAATATGCAAACGGACTCCTTAACCATGTACCTCTACCCCGTCCTACCTGCCAGAGACCTTTTTTTCTTCCTGCCCTCACATCAGATATGATCATTGTCAAATACACAACATGAAGCCCAGGGCCATGCAATCTTTTCTTTGCTGACCTTTGCAAGACTGGTTTATAGACTCTCATAGGAGACTGAAATTAGTCTACTGAGAAAGAGAGAAATATCTGGGGTCAGAATATGCTTTCCTTCCTGAAGAAAGGATTTTCTACAAACTATGTGAGAAATACTTCAAAAGGGGAAGGTTGTCTTTTCTTCCCCTCTCTTATTGCTATAGCCAAAGCTTGACTGTTTCATTATTCCGTATGTTTCTGAGGGGTGTTTTATTTGAACAGGAAATACCTGTAAATGGAAGTCTTATGACAGAAGAAAAAAAACCTTAGAAAATTTGTGCTCCCAGTCAGAACCAAAATTTTTGCTCCTGTAGCACACCAAAATACAACAAAAATAAGCTGTTTCAGGCTTCTTATGTAGATGGGGATTGTTCATGCACATGCAGTGCATCTAACAGAAAAATAATTCTATTCAGAGGCCACGAAAAATGATTAGAATCTTAATTCCCTATCAAGCTGTTAAAAATTATTTCGTGTAGTGTTCCAAATGAAAAATAGTATAGATACCTTATTATTCTAGTAATTCTTTCATTTGAGAAATACACTTTCTCCATTTTAAGTACAAGGAATCTGATCCTGCTTTATAAATAAATTAACAAAAGGTAATAAAGGATTATTATGTGTTTCATAAGTGGGTGACTTTTATCTGTAGAGTGCAAAGGGGTAATGAGTTGCCCATTTTCTGGATTGTAACATCCATAGCACTGTCTGTTACTGTTCTTATAATACCTCACGCCTGCAACATGCTCGTTAATTATTTACATACAATTTATAAGTAGAAAAGAAAAAATATAAATTAATTATTTTCTTATTAGTTTGTTGTGTCCCCTTTCACA
>VYZW01053228.1:5354-16761 GCA_013401315.1 Balaeniceps rex
CAAGCCACATTCAAGCTTTCACTCAGTTGAAATTTGCCTGTTGCCACGTTTCCCCCATTTTGCATGCATTGTACTGAATTCTATTAAACACTCCATTGATTTTAAAATCCTTACTTTAGCATTTAAAAGTTTATGTGCTCTTGCTTGCTGGGATTCAGTAGAATTATAAGATCATGAATTTATCTTTTTTTATTTTTGCCTGTCTTCATTTCAATCTAGAGTCTCTTACTGTCAAGTGTAAATCCCTTGGAGTTTTATACCTAACCTTCAGAAATCACCCTCAAAAGCTGCTGAGGAAATCAAGTCCAGATTAAGTGTGAAATGAGTTTTCTTTTCAAATACAGATTCTCATACACCAAGCTTGTAGGAATGGAAGTCCTCCCAATAAAATCAATGGAGGTGGTTGAATTTTCTACCAAAATAGGTGCCCAAATACCTGCACCACCCCACAGCGGAAAGCTTAGTGCTACTGAACTCAATAGTTGTGAATCACCACGTTCATTATGTTCAAATTGACAGACAGGTTCTTTTGCAGCATTTCCACAAAGCAGCAGACTTAACATGTGTACGAGCATGGAACATCCTACACTGTGTTGCGCAACATGTCCAGTCCCTCTGCATGATGTCTCAGGCATCAAATATGCAGAACAGGTGGGATGCCAGTACTGGCGCCAAGAGCCCCTGCTCTGAAGAGCTCTTCAAGGCAGCACATTCCTCAGTCACAGCTTTAAATACTGTTGTTTGGCTTTCTGCTATGGCTTTATACACATTACATGACCTGCCAATTTCCCATTTCTTTTCCTCTCTCACTACCTGAGGGCGATGCTTGGGGTTCCACAGATTGGTAGAAAAGAAATTTGGACTTTATTCCGAGTGCATTCAGCATGTACTCTCTGTTGGCTGGAAGAGTATCTTCAAGGATAAAATTGCATTGGTAATGTATCCACAGAAGATTAAAAACAGGAGAGTGATTAGGAAAAGGCACAATTATTTTTCTGTTCCTTGCTAATGCCAACTGAAATCACAGTAGTGTCACACTGAAGATATTGCTGTGATATAAGAAATAAAATCAATTTCAAGATTAGAAGATAAGCAAGGAAGTATGTACAAATTGGAAATTAATATCAAAAGAGAACAATTTATCATGCAGAAAAAATAGCCTAAATGTATCACAACTAAGAAACACTTAAAAAAAGACCAGTTGTCTCAGGAATCAGAGTGTGAAGATAATAACAAGATAAGGAAAAAATAACAAAGATATTGAGAGATAGTTTCTGTCTTATAAATAAAGACTGTGGACATTTGCCTAAAATTGATATCAGATGCACACAGATGGGAGCATTAGAAAGATCACGAATAATGTGTGAAAATGCTTATTCTGAAGTGTGTAAACTGTGTGTGTGGCAGAGGAAGGAGAGGAGAGGAATGAAAACACGAGGAAGAAATTCTATAAACTCCCAGGTCCAAGTCAGAAGATATTTCAGTGAGACTCAAAACCCCAAAATCTATCAAATTAGGAGTATCATGGAAAGAAGAGACCCAAGAGATGCTACTTTTCCAAGGGTAAATGTATCAACTAATACTGTGCTGTTGCTATAAGGAGGGATGAACAATCTCATAATAAATCAGGAAATTATTAAGCTAATTTAAGGCCTTTATTAGAGTCATGGCTTGGGAACCTCAGCCAGCTGAGGGGTATATTGCAGCATCAAATACACAAGCACACTGTTCTGAAGAGCTCCATGTCAAAAGGTAAAACGTAACAGGTGACAGAATTCAGGCTAACAAAGAGAATTGGCTCTTTTGGCAGAAAATGTATGTGAATAATCCATTATCAAACAGCCATCACATACCATCACTTACCTGCCACAGCTGGATGACTAAAAAAGTGTTTTCTCTTGCCAAACAAGAAAAAAACAGATGAGGAAGGGACAAGAGGAGAGTAAGAGAGGGAATTAGAATTTTAGTCTAATAAAAAAACGAAAAGCCCTATTTTGTTTCTAGATCTCTCAAATGAAAACAACAAAACAAAAAGCAATAATTGCCTTCATTAAAAAAATACAGTCATCAAATTAATTTCAGCATTTCAAAGCAAAGTAAAATGAAATGTTGTATTTGGAAAATGTTCAAAAGAAACTTTTCAACTGCTAAATATCAGGTTTGTTTTTCAGATCAAAATATTTTTGCCAAAGACGGCATGAATTAATCAGTTATTGTTCTAAAATAAGCATTAAAAAGCAACTTTTAGAATATGGAATGTTAGACCCCAAAATTTTTCCCATGACAGAAGACAGCCTGATGTCTATATTCAGGTCTACATAAAAACACTGACTTCAAGCAGTCTACTGGGCAACCTATTATAAAACAAATGGTACTTTTCATGCATTTCTGAGGTAGAGAAGGAAGGGATACATTCAAACTAAGACACAGACAAGCAAGGCTCAAGTTATTGGCAGAACAATGAATTTGCATACTGTCAAAGTATAGGCAACATACAGAAAAGGGGAAAAAACCTGCAGGTTTTCTAAGTTCTGATGTCTAACTTGCTGGCTATACATTTTGTAAACCATGAATGAAATCTTTTGTACGAGGTAGTGATTAGAAATGATGATCTTAGAAGTTAATTTCATTTAACTAAATGGAACTCTGAATTTAAAAAAATCATTTTACCTTAAAAAAACTTGCCACTAACAACAGAATCCTAAATAAAAAAGCTTTTCTCATCATTACTAAGAAGCCACGTGCTTTCAATTTACAAATATTGGAGTGAGAACTCAAAAAATGGAACACAAAATCAAGAAGTACATGATTCTCTGAGGAAAAGAAGCATTTTCCATTAAACTCTTGAAAGCATCCAAATATTAAAGGAACTATGAAATTAACATGCTGTTACATGTCACATCAATGACTGAAAAATTCATTAAAAGACCTTGTTCCTACAGATTGCATTTTCAAGGCAAAAAAGCCACTGCAAAACTTATTTCTAGTGTTACTATGAACTGTTTTTAAATATGCGACTGGACTAGCAGTACCCAGATAAGGATTAGGCCAGCTCTGAAGAGCTGGGTGTTTTTTTCCTGTCAGGTTCCCTTCTGTTCTTTCTATTTTTAACAGACAATATTGTATTCCAGTTAAAAAAGTAGTATTTCAGAAAGACAGATCCTTGCATGGATTTTTCCAAAACATACATTCAAGAGACACTGAGGATCACTGCCATTAACAAGTATTCTCTGGGTTCCCACCAGAGCTGCCTGTCAACTCACGATATCCTGCAGTTATAAACTAAAAGTAGGCTTAAGAGTATTATTCCATATGGTTTGGACACCAAGGAGGGAAACAGAGCTGGAGAGGTCACTGCTCTCCTCAGTCAGTGATTTACTGGCTGCTTGACAGGCAGCCAGTAAATCCTACAGGACTTATCACCGTGCAAAAACCTACTAATGGTACCAAAAGCAGGGTAACATCTTATATAATTGCAAGAAGCCCACCACCACCACACCAGCTGAGCTACCTGTGCTCCATACACACTTATCTGCAGAACAGAAATGACACTGATTTTGGAAAGTACACTAGGTTTTCCCATACAAAAAAGCACAAAGGCATTCTTCGCACCTTGTCCCAGAACTATTGCAGAATACTTTAAGATTCCTGTTCAACAAAGCATATAAGCACACCTCTGAATCAAAGCACCAAGATAGTTTCTTGCAGTGAGTGAGGTGGCTAAGAGACTTCTGAGCTTTTCCGGTTAAGGCATGTGTCTATCAGCTGTTGACAGGTGGATGGATGAGCACCACTGCATGAAGATTTGAGGGTTTTTTTACCTAGTTTGTTTAAAAGGCAATGTGTCTATTAAATGTCTTATCATTATCTTGTGTCTCTTCTGCCTCTGATAGTGAAATTACAGGAGGGACATGTTCCTCCCTCAAAACTTCAAAATTTCATAAGCTGATAATATGCTCAGCCAAAGATCGTGGTACCCAGATTTGCATTCAGTAAAGAACTCATGCTCATGGCTACATAAACTTCCAAAAGCCATAAGATAGATTTATTAGGGACAGCTTCATTATCTAATTACTACACCCAATAATTTTACATCTTCGATAGTCAGGAACAATTGAATTTTTTTTCTGCCTTTTTCCCCCTGACATCTCCAGCACTGCCAAAACCTATGGCGTGCATTCAAAAGCTTATTTATTTATGCATATGGCTTGCATATCTCAAGGCTAGATACATAAATTTTTAAGAGCTGACATGCTCTTCAGGGAAAAAAAGTACCCCCTCTGAATTATTCTATTCACTCTGCAGCTATCCACTGCTACCCCTTGTTTATCTGCTCATTACTGTGACTGAAAATGAGTTTGTCAGGAGAAATATAATTTAAAGAATGAGAACACGAACATAGAGGGCATCTCGATAACTCAGCAAATACAAAAACTTTTTTTTTAAAACCAGAGATAAACCTTTTTCTCCTAGCATTCTTTTAAAAAGGAACATTTTTCAAAGCTTTTGTGGAAAAAATCAGAATAATTTTTATACGAACGCTCTGGAAGCTCTTTTGCCTTGCCGTACATGGGCTTTGCCTTCCGCATAAACTAAAAACAATCATCAGAATAATCACTTCTGAAGAGGCTCAGTATTTTGTAATTTTAACCTGTTCCAACCCCAAAGTGTGGGTCAAATAACTTCTTATTTGGAAGAATGTCTAAGTCCCACCACAAATTCTAACAAATCAAATCCTTTGGAAATCTCCGTTGATCTTAGTGTGCATGTGTGTGGTGGGAAAGGAGGAATGAGATAGCAGATCATGCTCTGAACAATTTTTGCTGCCCAAAGTAACACCTTAAGAGTTGTTATCATTTTCTGATATAGTTTATCCTCTTCCCATAACAAAATGACTCTAGCAAACAGGCCCATAGAGAGCTGGCAGTGGGTCTCACCAGCCACCTGCAGTCCCTTTAGGAAAGTGATTACGCACCCAAATGGATACAAGCAGCTAGCGATGTAAGGAGCTGCTCCCATGAGCAGAAGGGAGAGGTGCCAACATCTTATGATAAAAGTTTTACCTAAAGCAGCAAAAGATCTCTCCTCAGCTGAAATCCAGTAGCTTGGATCAAGTTATTTTCCCTAGGACATGCCAAGGAACAAGTGCTGCACCCTGTGCTCCAGTGGACCTCTGCCTGTCCACCCCAGCAGACAGCTCTGACTCTGTGGTGGGTTGACCCTGGCTGGACGCCACATGCCCACCAAACCCGCTCTATCACTCCCCTCCACAGCTGGACAGAGGAGAGAAAATATAACAAAAGGCTTGTGGGTCAAGATAATGACAGGGACATTACTCACCAATTACCTTCATGGGCAAAACAGACTTGACTTGGAGAAATTAGTTAAATTTAGTACCAATCAAATCAGAGTAGGATAATAAGAAATAAAACCAAATCATAAAAAAACACCTTCCCCCCCACCCCTCCCTTCTTCCTGGGCTTAGCTTTACTCCTGATTTCTCTACCTCCTCCCCCCAAGTCGCACAGGAGGACAGGGAATGGGGGTTGTGGTCAGTTCATCACACATTGTCTCTGCCGCTCCTTCCTCCTCAAGAGGAGGACTCCTCACACTCTTCCCCTGCTCCAGCATGGGGTCCCTCCCATGGGAGAGTGTCCTCCATGAACTTCTCCAATGCGAGTCCTTCCCATGGGCTACAGTTCTTCAAGAAATGTTCCACCATGGGTCCCTTCCACGGGATGAAGTCCTTCAGGAGCAGACTGCTCCAGTGTGGGTCCCTCACAGGGTCACAAGTCCTGCCAGCAAACCTGCTCCAGAGTGGGCTCCTCTCTCTCCATGGGTTCACAGGTCCTGCCAGGAGCCTGCTCCAGCATGGGGTCACAGCCTCCTTCGGGCATCCACCTGCTCCAGCGTAGGGTCCTCCATGGGCTGCAGGTGGATATCTGCTCCACCATGGACCTCCATGGGCTGCAGGGGGACAGCCTGCCTCACTGTGGTCTTCACCACAGGCTGCAGGGGAATCTCTGCTCCGGTGCCTGGAGCACCTCCTCCTCCTCCTTCTTCACTGACCTCAGTGTCTGCAGTTGTTTCTCTCACATATTTTCACTCCCCTCTTCTGCTGCAGTTGCTGTTGTGCAGTTTTTTTCCCCTTCTTAAAAACGTTACCACAGAGGCACTACCACCGTCACTGATTGGCTCAGCCTTGGCAAGTGGTAGGTGTCTTGGAGCCGGCTGGCATTCGCTCTGTTGGACACAGGGGGAGCTTCTGGCAGCTTCTTACATAAGCCACCCCTGTAACCCCCCTGCTACCAAAACCTTGCTGCGCAAACCCTATACAAACTCCTCACCTCTGGTCTTCCAATTTCAGGACCAACAGCAGCAGCAAGTGTTGAAACAAGACAAAAGGAGAGAAGTGCTTTCATAGGTCACCAGGGTAAACCAAGCCCTAAATTATGCTGAATCACACCCAGAAGCAGATGGACAGGCTGCATTGATGGGCCAAGGTCAATTGCATGAGGTTTAACAAGGCCAAGTGCCGGGTCCTGCACTTGGGTCACAACAACCCCATGCAACTCTACAGGCCTGGGGAAGAGTGGCTGGAAAGCTGCTTGGCAGAGAGGGATCTGGGGGTGTTTCTCGACAGCTGACTGAGTATGAGCCAGCAGTGTGCCCAGGTGGCCAAGAAGGCCAACAGCATCCTGGCTTGTATCAGAAATAGTGTGATCAGCAGGACCAGGGAAGTCATCCTTCCCCTGTACTTGGCACTGGTGAGGCCGCACCTCGAGTACTGTGTTCGGTTTTGGGCCTCTCACTACAAGAAGGACATTGAGTTGCTGGAGCGTGTCCAGAGAAGGGCAACGAAGCTGGTGAAGGGTCTGGAGAGGAAGTCTTATGAGGAGGGGCTGAGGGACCTGGGGTTGTTTAGCCTGGAGAAGAGGAGGCTGAGGGGAGACCTTATCGCTCTCTACAACTACCTGAAAGGAAGTTGTAGTGAGGTGGGTGTTGGTCTCTTCTCCCAAGTAGCAAGTGATAGGACGAGAGGCAATGGCCTCAAGTTGTGCCAGGGGAGGTTTAGATTAGATATTAGGAACAACTTCTTCATGGAGAGGGTTGTCAAATTTTGGAACAGGCTGCCCAGGGAAGTAGTGGAGTCACCATCCCTGGAGGTATTTAAAAGATGGGTAGACGAGGCGCTTAGGGACATGGTTTAGTAGTGGACAGGTACGGTTGGACTTGATGATCTTAAAGGTCTTTTCCAACCAAATGATTCTATGATTCTAAGTGCATTTAATCTGTTCATTGCACCCTGCTCCATTAAGCAGTCAAAGCCATCATCTTCCTCAGCTGAAATTTGCAAGTGGTCTTCAGACAGAATCCAAAAAAACCCCTCTCCTCAATTTGATGACCAACAAATTAGGAAAGGAGACACTCTATCTTGCTTTTTACTCATGTTTTGTTTCTGCTGTTATGTATATTATGGCAGCACTAGTCCCTGTCTAGATCAGGTTTTCCCTTCGTCAAAACCAGGAGGTCTCCATGTAAGGTGCTGTGCAAATATAATGGTTGTCTCCATTCCAGCTATTTTACAGCAATCCCTGGATGGCTGCATTTATTCCAATGACTCCTTCATTTTGCCATGCAAATTTTTTTACCCTATTGTTAACTGGCCTACATGTGTCAGCAGCATATGTCTGCTGACACTAGCCTCAGGCTAGCAGCTGAGGCAAATGATAGCCTTTCTAACTGGTTTAATACACTTTCCTAAGCCAACTATATCCACTTGTGTCACAAAAGGGAAGGTATGGATGGATATCATTGAAAAATATGTGATGGAACTTAAAAGTTTGCAGTGACTTGTGTGTCTGAAGCTGTTAGAGACAAGATCTGTTCTTGGGACAGATAATCCCAAATCTGTCAATTAGAGAGATTCTCACCTCTAAACCAAGTGGTGTAAGACACGATACTGGCTGAGTTGGACTCATGTCTAAACCTGGCTGGTAATTTCTGTTTTCCTAAGTTTACAAATCCAGAGCAGAATAGCTCCAACAAAGGACTAGTGGACCTGACTGTGTCAGCCTGAGTCGAATTTAAGTGCATGAAGTCTACCTGGGGGTTTTTTGCGCTTTGTGTTTGTTTGTCTTTTTACGTTTCTGCTGCCAATTTCATGCTTGACCAGACAAACCAACAGATGTTTTTTGTTGCAAGGTAAGGCAAGTCAATAAACAGACAACAAGTTAAGAGGAAAATATGCTCTAAATGACACCTCCTTTTCCTCTGGCTTCATTATCCTAGTGCTCCCCATCAGCTCCCAGATCGTGCTGTGACTATGATGTTGCTCGTCTCACAAATAGATTGTTAAATCCTTTAGGTTAGGACCTTCCTTTCCAAAGCTTCATAAAAACATCAGCCAGACCAGCAGCACTACATAAATACAATAAAATAATGATGATAATGGATGATAGTAATGATTAAAAATTCATATCCCCTCTAGACAAGAGAACAGGAGATATTCACAGCTTTCCAATTTGACTCAGAAGGGATGAGACAAAGATGCAGCAATACAGAAAAGCCAGGCAGAGCGCCGTGATTGGGGAAAAAGCAACAACAACAACAAAAAGAAAAAACAAAGATGAGTTCAAGGAATCCCTGGAGAACTCTAGCTTTTGAAGTCCCTTGCATCCACTCACAGCAAGGAGCCCATGACAGCTGCTGCCGTATGTTTGATACCCTCCCGGCTCCAGTTCTGTCATTTACCAGGCTATCCTGTCATCAGCCGGCACAGAAATAGAGTGTGCGTTACCCCAGGTCCCATCTTCATTCCTCAGAAAGTCAAAGCCTATTCAGAGATCAGAGCTGTTTCAAATGCAAGTATGAAGAAACAGACACACTGTCAAAGTAGTATTCTGGGCTTTTCCCCTTGCTTTGCTGATGCTGTAAGAATTGGACAAACATTTCTAGATGAAAACCATTTTTAGTTAAGAAAATGAAGAAAAAAATCAACTTAAAATGCCGATTCTACAACTTGGAGATATTAAGTGAATTATTTTATTTTTACTAAATTGCTCAGGTTTTAAAAAGGTAAAATAAATCTGTAGAAGTGAAAAATTACACCATAAGATTTTGTAAATGTCTTTATGCCTCGTCTCTATTGCTAGACTAAGTGGCTGCTAACAGATACAGAATTATATTTGCACTCTAAGTAGTCTTCTTACATCTCACTGGTTGGCTTCTATTTCATATAGGGATGTGGTCAGAGTTTTCTGACTTATTATTGTTATTGCCTGTCCAGATGTGCTCCTCTCCCCTTCCACCTTTAAAGCTCAAACAGTAATCCCAGCAGGAAGTGGGAGAGATTCTTGGAGGATTGTTGGATTGTTGATTTTTGTTTGTTTTGTTTTCCCCCCAAAACCAGGAAATACCCTGTAAGTCAGAAATGCCCCCTGGAAGGCGGATGGAAAAGAGGATACGCATTCTGTCTGTCTCCAAGATATGTGAACTTAACACTGGCACTTCCCTGTAAATGTTTTATTGGTGCATAAATGCTCATCATAATTGAGATTTTATTTTTATTATTTTCATATCAAACCTATTTCACATTTAGCAGTCACACATCTCCAGAAATCCTTAATTTAAGGGAACAATTGCATTTCCAGTGCAATTAGAATATCAAAGTTAGAGATTCAGGAGTTACAAACAAAATCTAAATAGTCTAATTGACACTACAACTTCTGAAAAATATCCTCTCTAAAACCAAGACATTTTCATTGCATTAAAAATGTTAGCAAAGCTCTAATATTTTAAGACTTTGGTTTGTAGGTTGTTAAGAAATATGCCTACATATATAAGCAGCCCCAGTAGTATAAATCAAGTAAGTTTAACGTTAACCAAACTGGGAACTTATACTCAGTAGTATTTCATTGAACACACAAGAAAGGACAATTTCCAGAAAAAATAAGTAATTTCTTTAAATGTTTTTCTGTGTATATCTAAGGAATGATCAGATTAATAAAAAAACAGCAGTGTGTCTACAGGTTTTATGTCCCCATAAAAATACATTTCAGACAGTCTGATTTCTTTTGTTACGACAAAAGCAGTTGTTATTAAACAATTGCAATTTGATTTTATGCTTACAAGAGGAGTACTTATGTACAAAACTAGTGTGCTGCAGAACTCTTGTTAGCTTTACTAAAGCGTGCATGCATAATGTATAGTTGTTGGAAGTGAAACAGAACTGCTAAACGAAACAGGTGGGAAAAAGCTGGAAAGAGAGAAGGGAGGAAGAAAAAGACCAGTGTCTTTAAATGTTGTCAAAGCTATATCAAAAGTCTGTACATACATATATAAAATTATGTAATGCCGTTGGCTCTACCACAGTTTTGTGTTGTTAAAGGCAGATTTAGAAAAATAAACTTTTCACTAAAAAATCCACCTTCTCCTCTTAGCAGAGACCAAATTCTGATATTCCACCCCATGCTGCTGTTATTTCATCAAGGTGTCACAGACATCTTCTAGGCAATTTGCCAGAGTGTTCGAAGATCTTTTTGATTTGTTGGACCTTTCTTTTCTTCCATGCTTCCTTATTAATCTTTTTTTTTTCCTCCCAGGATTCCAGTTTCTAATTCCCAATCAGGGCATAGACTCATGTGAAGGAAATGTTCATAAGGGACAGGATACCATCCTTCCCATCCACAACTTTACTTTACAAACTCTTGAAGCTGTACACAGTGCTTCCCTAACACGCATTGTGGCAACCAGTCCCATGCTGCACTAGAGCTATCTATCTACCAGTCTTGTCCTCCTCTGTACTGCTCTTTCCACCCCTCTTCTTCTCTAGATTGGGAAGGAAACACCAGTGGACTGGTTACCAGGAGAGCTCACAGAGGATTATAACCTTGAGAAGGGCATATTCTCCCCCAGAAGGAGAGGAACAGACAGGTGATATCATTATTGGGGTGGCAGCATCACAGTTATGAACAGTCATTAACAGACATTAAAAAAATATATTTTAACCAGTCCCTTTGACACTAGGGGTCTCAATAGAGACAGGCAGACATAAACACAACGATTCTGAGAAACAGCAGGTTATAGGCTATTCTGGAATGCACTTCTCTTTTCCCATTAAAATTGTTCTCCTTTATATAAACAGGTCACAATTTTAATTGGAATGGGGGAAAAATGAGTCTTCCCCTTCTAAGTTGAGCTATTTTGTTGCTTCAAGAAGTTCATTTACCATCATCTTCCTTCAGGAACTCCAAGGGAGAATGATATGAATTTTCCCTCCTAACTGGCTGTGGTTGGAAAAGTTTGGTTACTGAAGGACCTTTTACATTTATTTCAATCTCTAACCTTTCATGGCTTTTTAGATTTCTAGATACCAGACATTGGCACAATACTTCTACTTTTTTCT
>VYZW01053230.1:3475-13854 GCA_013401315.1 Balaeniceps rex
TTTTTTTCTTTTTCTTTTTTTTTTTAAATAAAGCTTGTTCAATTCTTTGTTCTGTGGCTGCCATTTTATTTAGTGTTTCTGCACATTAATAACATACTGCATTATAAGCTCATTTGTGCTGGGCTAACTCAGTTATAAGTTGTAGGATTTGTAATTGAGCTAATATGATAATAAGATTTAATACAGAACTGGAAATGCTTTGTCTGCCCTGGCAAAGAGTTAATTCATTACTGATAAANNNNAACTCTTTGGACATATTCCAGAGAATATCAGAAAAACAAGCATTCCTTATCATACAAAAATCTTTTCGCCCTCTGCCACTGACTTCTCTTGTATCCAAATCTTTGACACTGTCTGGCATTTTATTTCCAAGGCCATACTACTATGACTGATACTGCTCTTTGCTTTTTTTATTACCCAAGTATTTTTGCCATTCAGAATACTGCTGCTCTAGTCTACCTCATCTGTTATTTTTGAGGGTTTATATTCCATGGTATCAAGCACAAATTCCTTGTATTTATCTGTGAGGTTCCACCCAGGTTTGCCTTATTTTATCAAGTTGTTATTAGTAATCAGAAATCCTCTTAATTCTTATCCTAAGCGGTTTCTCATTCATAGAACATGTTCTAGATTTTATGATTTTGCTAAGGATCCTTCTAACCCTTTAAGGATACGCTTGCTAGGTACAAAACATTGCCTGCTCGTAATGGCTAGACAGGTAACTGTTCTGTTGTCTGCATATGTGTACCTGCAAATAAACAAATCGTAAATCTTTAAATTTTTTTTTTTGGTAGAGCTGCACTAGAAAAAATAGCTCTCTTTTGATCTTTTTGTTCTTCAATATTTTGGAATATCTTCTCTGAAACACTGATACGTATGTGGCAGTTCATCAGTGAGAATCGTCACTGCTCGTTATGTCCCTGGAAAATCTCTGTAAGGGGGAGGGACTCATCTTGTACTGTATGCATGTGTAATACTGAACACAGTGCAGATTTGAGATGACAGAGAGAGAGTAAGATAAAATGATCGCCTAAAGCAAGAATGACAGCTGACTGTGTAAGCTGTTTTTTATAGAAGTACTACACGACCATTCGATACCATCACATGAGCTGTAAGATACGTGTAGGGCAGCCTTCCTGATGATGCGTGCAGTCATTTCTGAGAGCCAGATTAATGCTGGTAAGGTACCTCTTGTAGAGAGAATATCTAACAGGCAAAGTTTTGATCCAGGGACATACAACTTGCCTTTAGAGTTGTATGTTTGCCCTTGAAGTCTATTCCTGTACAAGAAGTACTAAATAAAATACTTGAGGGCTGCTTCAGAAAATCACAAGAAAAAATTACAAGTTTTAAACTTTCAGTGTAGCAAAATGGAAGTTCTTTTAGAGTTCTTGCTTCAATAGTACTATGCATCCATTCTCTTTTCTCCTTCTTCCGTAACTTTATCTTGCTGACACAAGAGGCAGATTTTTTAAAATAAACTCGCATAAAAATAACTCGCTAAAATTTCAATCTACATTTTTAAAGTAGAATGCCATGACTGATTTTTCACAGTGCAGTGTTCTTGTTGTTTGTCTAATATGTCAACTAACCTTTGGATTGCCATTTTGTGTGATGCCTTTCTCCTTGTTGATCCTCCCATATCCTTTACCTTGCAGACTGCCAGATGGAAAGTTACCTCCAAAGAAGCGCTACAGAGAATCAGTGAATATTCTGAAGCTGCTATTACAATCAGAGGAACTTATTTCCCTCCAGGCAAAGAACCCAAGGAAGGAGAACGAAAGATTTATTTGGCTATAGAAAGTACGTATTCTTTTTATAAATGTTTCAATAAAAGATATGACTCTAGTTTTTTAATTAGACATGGAATCTCTGTAGTCAGTGTGTCTGGACGCTCAGTTACAGACCCACTGTAGTTACTTTGCAAATTAATATAATTACTAAAGAAACACTTGTTTATCTCAGTACACTTTGTCAAATGATTCATGGGAATCACAGAGATGCTTTTCCTGAGAAGACTGTTCTGCCACAGAACAACAGCAAGCATGCATGGAATCAGTTTGGAGGAGAGGGAAAGAAAAGGGGGGGCGGGAATCAGAATAAGCACAAAGATGTCTGTGCCAGGGTGAAATAAGGAAGAAAATTGAATTGTGTGGGTTTTGGCTGTTAAAGGCAGTAGAAATTACATGAACTACTACAACAGAAACATTGCAAATCTCATGATGGTTGAGTAGAGCTTTTCTCAAAGAAACCTCTAATCCTAGGTATTTCTGAATAGTGTAATTTATGACTGTTTTAAGTATCTTCCTTAAAACAGAACACAGTCTAGCTGTGGCAGTCTATACAATACTAGAGTGTTCTTCAGCAAATAGTTGAGGATATTCAGCAAATTTTACAGTGTTTCTGAAAAAAGTCAGCAATGTTTATTCTCTAGGCTTCACATAAAGTGTTTAAGATGGTAATTTTTTTTTTGTCTTCAGGTGCCAATGAACTGGCTGTACAGAAAGCAAAGGCAGAAATCACACGACTTATAAAAGAGGAGCTCATCAGATTGGTGAGTGGAATATCCAGAATGCAGAGAGAAGTGCCTTAATTTGTGCTTTATGTGTTTGATTTCTACAAACGTTGACACTCTGGCATACATTTTTATTAATATCAGGGACTGGAGCCTATAGATCTCAAAAACACTGTTTCATTGAACAGCCTAGAAAATATATTACTGTGTTCAATCAGCCAGACATACGGCTATTATCCAGCCAGCAGATGGAGATAACACATTAACAGAGCTTTTTGATTGAAGTCCCCTTAAAGAGTTAGGTCCAAATACATTTCCTAATTTCAGCACCATCAGGCAGCGGGGAGGAGAATTATTCCCCTCATTTTAATACTTTATATGTGTTGAGAGATTTGTTTTGCTGTAGCTTTACAGCATACCCAGCTAATAATCAGCTGTGTTCAGCATGCTCTGTTTTCAAATAAGATATGGTCTTGAGAAATCATATTTTGAGTTCTCTGGTTGAAGAAACCTCGCCTTTCTCTAGAATAACCTTCAGTGATACTACCTGAGACTTGACAGTGTCTCTGTTTTTTTCTCTTAAGTAGCCTTTCAAATCAGCAGTCAATTCCAGTGGTCTTGCTGAGCCATTATTGATAGTTTTGTGTCTTTTCAAAATTGTTGACCTCACCGTAAAAATGTTTTCCAAGGGAGGGAGACTGCTGAGGAACTGCTTATTCACGTGTAATGTGGATTTGTTGTTAGTGGGGTTTTATTGCAATTCACTTACCCATTTTCACTTTTAACTGTTGATTATTCTCTCCTTTATTTGCAGCAAAATTCGTACCAACCAACCAACAAAGGAAGATACAAAGTTCTATGAGTATTTGGAATTATCTGTCCACCAGTGGCTGGTGCGTGAAACTTTGTGGCTTCTGTTGTTTTTGCTGTTTACACTGCTTATTGTAAATTAAGAATTTTTTTATTTTGTCTTTGCGGACATTTTTTAACAGAAAATTGATACTTGCTGAAACATCTTAATTCTCTCCACTAAAGTTATCAGTCTTAAAGCAGACCAGTTTTGGCAGAGCATGATTTAATTTAAAAGTGCAGTTTATATACTTTTCATCATAAAGAATATAAAATAAAACAGATTTTAATTTTCCTGACAGACTATACTGTTAAGTAAATTAAACAATGTTGGGATTTGTGTTGGAAATTGTTAGAATGTACCTGCTTCATATTGTGGGGATGGTTCACGCCATATCAGTTTATATTGGAAGAATGATAGAACACCAAAATAAAGGCAGGATTTTCTCCTGATCCATAGCATCTCTCTGGCTGGTTCCACACACATTCGGTCCCTGTACAAATGTCCCCTTAAGGTCAGAGAGTCTTGCAATGATCAGAGTAGAGAATTTTATCCAGAAATACTTGAGGTCTAGTTTCAAGATCTTCTTATCCTTTTCACATCCCATTTTGTCTTTATCATCCAGGTAATGGAATAACTCTTTGGGTTTTTTGTAAAGTGAAATGTTTTGTAGTATGAAAATAGTTTTCTTGGTTTTTTTCTAAACATCAGAATTTTAGGATTTGATTTTTTTTTTCCCCCCTCATTCTCTGACATAAGAATGAAAGCCTGTTTAGTTTAAAAATAAATTCTCAGAAAAAAGAGAGAAACCTTTTTTGTAATGAAATATGACTTTGTCACTTTTTTATAGTGTTCTTATATATACGTTTAATGTGATTTTTTTCCCCCCAGGGTTGTCATCTTTATTACTGTTAGGACATGGCTTTAAGTAAAAATGAATAATGATATTTATGAGTGAATTCCACAAATATTGACTATCGTTGCAGTCAATAAGCTATTGGGACAGGCAAGACCTTTCTTTTTGAGGTCTCATCCCCATAACCATTAGTATGCACGATGGACACTTACTACTCTTAAGCATTTAAATTTCCTGTCTACTTATCTGGAGCCTAAGTGGTAGCAGTTTGAATCGTCTCATTCTAGCAGCTGCAAGACTTTCAAGATGATGACTTTCAAAAGGACTTTTGTAGAAAGCTTTTCTTACCTGACACATTGAAAAGAAATGTGTCATTTTAAAACAGCTGTGTATATACTGCTTTAACCCTGGTGAAGACAAATCATACAACCTGCATCATGGCTGTATAAATTCACAACTTCTATTTCCCAACTTCAGGTAATTTAAATGACTATTTCTGTTTGCGTACAACTGTCTGTTACTCTAATGTCAGTGTACCTCATTTGCAGTACAGGAAAGGGAAGGAATGATTATACCAACGTAACAGTATATGATTAGGGTAAGAACACCCAATTTGCCAATATTAATATATCGAGTAGAATAAAGAGAAGCAGCACACACAAAAACACTTCTCAAAATTTAAAACAGAAATCTCAAACTAAAGCCCTATGGTTCCCTTTAAATACATCAGGTTTCCTTCTGTTAAGAACTGGGTTTTGATATGTTTCATACAACTTGTTTGTTGAATTGTCTGACTTTTGACAGTGTCCCCCCAGAAGAGCGACAGATTTTGATGTATTTAATGAAGAGCACTTTCAAGTTTGGACAGTCTGACACTTCTTTAAAAATCTTGTTTCAAAATGTTTATATATATATAGAGGTATCTCCTAAAAAGGCATGATGGAGACATTTTTGTGATTTCCAGCTTCGCACTGTTGGATTCCAGAGATGCAACAATGTATCACCTTTAACTTCCTGGGGTTTTTAAATGCAATGTCAATATTCCTATGTTTTTTAAATTCCAGCAAAAATAAAAATAATTTCAATGTATATTTTTCAGAAACTGTCTTTCTGAATAGCTCATCTGTTTTCCGCACTTATATTGCTTCTGCGTTTTTTTCCTGTGACAGTTAACCTTGTACTTTTTGGAGTAGGGTGACGCGTACAGTAACTAGTGCTTGTGTTTTTCTGCTAGAAATGCAACGTGGTGCAGCTCAGACTCAGTTAAGAAAGTTGCAGTGAAGGTGTTTGGATACATGAAAACAGGAGCAAAATGCATATAAGCCAGAGGAGAAGAGACTCTCGAATTAACAAATACACAAGGAAAAAAAGTGGAAACAAGATGAGAATACAGGTTGTGAGAAGACACAATTAAGTAATGAAAAATGTTATATTTAGTTCTTTCCAAGTGTGTCCATGGATATAGACGAGTTCTTTATAAACATCGGAGTTTGGCTGCTTTCCAGGGAATCTGCCCTGCACAGATTGCTGTCACCGGTTGTTGGAAGAGCACAGGGATGCTGTATTTCTTGGGGGTTTTTTTAATACACGTAAGCAGAGCTTGTTCTGTTACCTGCCCAAGGTGATACGCTGCCAGCTTTCTAGGTTGCCTTATGCTTTCAGTGCTTGAGTACAGCAGTATTTTGGGTGGATAAGTGATACAAGTATTGGATACTGGATCATGAATGCATTTTTGCTTGCATTTCGCAGTAATGCAGCGTTGTCACGCAGTGGTGGTGGTGAGGGGTGGTAGTCTGGGGGTGTTGCTGTTCTCGGGGAACAGGACACTGGCAGTTCTAGGTGGCAGTGAAGTAGGAGGGAACTGCTGTGTAGGTGAAGGTCTGGGAATCTGGAAGAGATGGTGAACGCTGGGAGCGGCTGGAGGCAGAGCAGGGGAGCCCTGTGCCGCTGTTTTCCATGGCAACCTCCACCATAGCCTAAGGTCCTGGCCCCAGCAGGTCTGCATCAGAGGTTAGGGGAAGGCAAGAGCAAGACTCTCGCCCACAGCCCTGCTGGCTCCCTCGTTCTCAGTGCAAGCACACACCAAAGATTCAGTCAGCAATATTCCTCACCACATTGTGAAGGGTTAATAAGCTCTGTGCCCTAGCTAGGAAAACAGGAGATGAAGAATAAATCCAATGTTGTGTACGGGGGGGAAAAAAAATTCACAGCAAGATGAAAAATGTGTGCAATCACGGTTCAGAATTTTATACTACCCTAACTATATTGCACATCATTGCCAGCCCTTGTTTTGTTAAATAGGCAGCTTAAGGCCTACTTTACATGTTAGTCTTTATGCTGTAAAAGCTGTAACCAAAATGTAATGTGTAGATCACAGCCTGGCATGTTCTGTAGCTGTTCCCTGTCCTGGCTGCTTGAGATTTTACTTGTACAATTAAAGCAGTGCAGTCTACTTAATGTGCATTTGGCTGCTAATTGAATAAAAGATTCTACGGCTCAAAGTGCCACCTATAGGAGCTTTTCTCACTTGAGTCTTCCAAGTATAGAAGACAAAAAAATAAAGATTTTTAAGGAAAGCTTTGTTAAAATTCTGCCATTGTAATAGCCGAATATAAAATGAACACTAAAGGCTGGATTTGGGATCTTCCTAAAATAATAGGAATGCCGGAGTCTCAGGGAGAGAGTGCACTTTGGTATTTCAGTGCTTCAGACATGTTTACATTCGTAAGACACAGCTGTTCCTTCAGCAAAACTAGTGACAGGGTTAGAGACAGGTATGTGTATCTGCACGAATGGAGCCTGCGTAGCTTGCCAGAATTAGTTTTTGATTTTCTGCTGTGGACACATACCATCGATGGCACGTTGCTGAACACCTCTGTTAAGAAAGCCTTTTCTAAATTTGCCCGAATGTCCTTAAATAGGCTGGTGAGATTCTTCTCGGTGTGTTGGTGTAAAACCAGCCCTCGCCACAAGCCCACTCGCAGCGAGTTACCGGTGAAGGTCGTGTGCAGCCCCTTCACTGTACCCGAGCGTGAGCGCCAGGCCCTGCGTGCGCGTTCTGGCTGCCTCACATGACGCTTGAGGAATGCACTTTCCTTTGATTATTTTTCTTGACCCAGATCTCTTCCAAATATGGTCTCAGCTTAAACAAGTTTGTGTTCTTACAGCTCGGGCGTTTGCAGAAGAAATTCTGGCTTCCAGCTAACTGTGACTGTATGGGGGGAGTGGAGGCGGCGAACAACCTAAAAATGTACAGATAAAAGGCGCACAGCTGGACTGAAATTTGTCCCAAAATGTACATTTTGTAAAATGTTTATACAATGCTAGGCAGGAAGATTTGTTTTCATAATTTTAGCTACAGTGGAAACAATTGTTTTTAAATAAGTTACCATTAGTCTGAGTGATTGCCACCCAAACGTTGCTTCTCTGAGACTTCTCATCTGAAACGGATTTAAATATTTTTCTTTATTCAAACTGAGAGATACAAAATTGTCAAGCTGACCAGCATAAGCAGAGGTAAATTAATTAGTGTCTCAGAACTAAGTAGTTCTAGTGAGCTAAGAAATTATTAATAACCTACTGTGGAGTGAGCATATGATTCTTAAGTTATTTTATACTTTGACCGTTCTAAGTACAAAGTTTATCATCACAAACATGTTTCTCAGAACAATAAATACCACTGGGTGACTGTTCTGAAACTAACTGCCGAGCAAGGAAAATGTTACACTTGACGAAAATCCTTAATCTTAACTAAACCCTACATTTCCTCTGCCTGTGCATGTTAGCAAGCAAGTAAATTTGCAGAAATTACCAGCTCCAATATTTCATATTTACATAGATAGGAGGTCGTGGCACTTACGGTCCTGAGTTCTCCCAGCTTGCTCAGCATGCTGCATAGCTGAGGACCAGCGAGAAGCTCCTGCGTTGGCAGGAGGAGGAATTTGTGCTTTTAGGCCCTTCCTCTCCTTGAAAATTTAGATCCACCGGTGAGATCTCCAGTGAGGGAGAAGGAGAATGGGACTTTGCAGTCCGGATGTAGGGAGGGGCAGCATTTCATTGCATCTCTTACCATACAGATAATTAATTATAATTATTTGCTAGTGAGAGCAGTCTGTTAGAGAAAGAAACGGGGGAAGCAGATTCACAACCTGACTAACGGCTGCACTTCAGGCCCTGGGGAGCCTTCACAAAACAAGACAGTCGCAGACCAATTTATCTTTTGTTTAGTTCCTGTTTTTATTAGCGCAGCATGCAGATGAGGAAACCAGACCCTGTTGCTACCGGATTAATATTTGAGCACCGTGGGCACCGGAGCTGGCTCATCTGGTGCGGGTTTGCCTGGAGCACAACACAGAGCAGCGACAGACCCAGCGGCCTCACGGAGGCATGTCCAGCTCCAAGGTCAAACGTTTAGATCTCGCTCTGCCAGTGATAGCCTCAACAACAGCCTGATTCAGGTTTCACAGCATCTTGGGATGGAACCTTTCACTGCTTCACATTACAAGTTCACTCCTCTATTATCTGACCACTTCTGCGTTCTGTCGAGATCATGATTTCTTCTAGATAAATCAGGAGCCTGAGCCCGGCCTGACTTCTGCCGCCTTCCAGACTAAGATAGTAAAAGGAAAATAACAGGATACCAAAGAGGTATTGAACGCTACTGCTTTTGACTGGTGGCAGCATTTCCAACAAGAGTTAGAAACAGCAGAAAGATGAGGTTCGTAAATAAACTGAATCATTTGCTAAATTAAGCTAAATAAATGCTGCTTTTCCCTGCTGCTTTCTTATATTGCAAGTGAGGATTCCTGCGTGCATTAAGAAGCACTGGCAAAAAAAGGAACCATCGTCTTGGCAGGATGTTTCACAGCAATTTTCGGCCTGAAGAGCTCCAAGTATTGTAGAAACAGAGTATCACAGGGTTGGAGTACAGCAGTCAGCTCCCCAAACAACAGCAGGAGAGGAAAATATTTAGAAAGATAGAATTAGCCATTTGTAAAAGCTGCAGGTTCTTTTTTGCCTGGTCTTTCTTGCTTTTATTTTCCAAGACCTCATCTGAATAACGCATAACACCTTTCAGATTCTTTCAGATGTCAGTCATTTAGGGACTTAAGTGCTCATTTAGACCCTGTGATTTGAAGGTGTATGTGCTACTGTCCATCAATGGCCCAGGGGTGCTAACGGAGGGCAGGAAGGTTTGGATGAGTATATGCTGTGACGCTGTTACAGTCATTAACAAATGTGGATTAAAAAAAGATCTGTTGGTCATAGCCTTCCACAAAATGGGCTGTCACATTGTTTCACTAAAACTGAGCTTGATGACAGGAGGTCAGATTGTGAGGAGTGCTGGGCACTTAAAATTCCTGTTTCTATGGGATCTCTTGAAGTTGCTGTTCCCACTCAAAGCCTTTTTTATAGTAAAGTGCCATTGCAATACCTGCACTCTTACTCAATTCTTTAGAATGCAGACGGATGAAATAGGGCAAAATCTTTAATAATCGACAGTACTTCATTGGAGCAGCTGCTGTTAAGACATGAGTGGCTAATGGTACATGGACTCACACCGACATGAGTTACACTGGAAATGGCTGCCGTCTTCATTGCAATGTCAGCAGTTAAAGAGAAGTAACCTAATACATTATTTTAATATGGTCCTAAAGCTTGATTCTTCTGTAATGGACTGCAGCATGTGTACTTTTGGGACAGAAAGTTATCGTGCTCCCCCATCCAAATGAAAGTAATGGAAACACCAGGCATCCTGACTTTTCATGAACGTGCTTAACCCTTTAGAATATTTCAAATATTGAGGACATGTTCTAGGAGTTATTTTGCTGTGCAATAAATAAGTAATGTATCCTTCAGAGCCAGATGCAAAGATGAATGTGAATAGTGATACTCATGAGGTGAAGAACAGGGATCATGGCCCCATGCCAGTCCTGCTGCTCAGCAAACCATCCGCTGCTCCCCTGCCCTGTCACACAGGCCCACGGCGATGGCCATCGCCCGTGCTCAAGGCTGCTGCCTACCGTCCTGGCCTGCCTCTGCGCCTGCCCGGCGGCCCTGTCTCACCCTGGGCGGGAAGGGAAGGCGCCGGCAGGCAGGCCGGCCTCACCCTGGCGTCTCCATGCGCGCCTCGCACCTCCACCGCCCACCCGCCCGCT
>VYZW01053230.1:13885-25962 GCA_013401315.1 Balaeniceps rex
CCCGCCCATCCTCCCGCCGCCCCGCAGGCCGCCCTGATCCCCTCAGGTAGGTGCGGGCCGGGCCTGCGTCCCCCGGCCCCTTCTCCGCGCGGTGGGAGGCGGCGGGCGGGCAAGATGGAGACGCGGCTGGCGGGGGAGGGGAGCGGAGCAGAGCGGAGCTTTTTGCTCCGCTCCCCTCCCCTCCCCCGCCGGCCGCGTCCAGCCCCGCCGCTGAGGGGGATCCCCCGGTCTCCTCATGGGGGGCCCCGCCTGCGCGCCGTTCCGGCCCCTGCAGAGCCGCGGGAGAGGAGCTGCGCCATCGCCGCCCTGTCCCGCCGTCCCCCCGCCCGGGCGGGAGGGAGCCGGGCCATACCCTGGGCCGGGGGTAAGGAGGCCGCAGCCCAGGCCGAGGAGGGGTTTGTGCCAGGCCCTGTTTCTTGCCACCCACGCCAGACAGGTGACACGCAAAGCCAGCCCCCCCCCCACCACTCCCGTGGCCCCAAGCACGGCTGTGGTGGCAGCCGAGGCGGCGGGCTGGGGCAGGAGGAAGCTGCGCCGCCCCTTTGTCCCCTCAGCTGGCCCTTGGCCTCTTCAGGTGGAGCTGGGCCCCCTGCCTGGCCTCCCCGCTGTGCTCAGGAATCATTAATTCCCTTCAGCACCCACGGCTGTCATGCGTGGGGATAGTGTATACGCAGTGCTTTTTCCTCAGAACATATTTCTATTAGCGTGTGGGATCTTGATGCGTGCCTGCAGTCCATGGGTGTATTTCCTTGGCATGCCTAAGCAGTGCGTGCCTTCATTCACCTGCATGTCAAGGTAGCTGGATAGCCTCTGGTATGTTCTTTCAGTGCCTCCTTGCCTTCTAGCATAACGCATGTGAATGGTGTATATTCTTGTGGATAGTTACAGATAGTTTAGTACATCCTCATTTGTGCATAGCCCTTCTGGGGTAATTAATTAGTGAAGAGTTGCGCCTTTAATTTGCACATATTTCTCTCTGGATATCTCTCTAAAGAAAGTAACAGTTATTTTGATCCACGTGGTTTTTATTTTTGTAAAATGAAAGAGTAGGAGGGATGCTTGGTTAATGCGTTTCTTAAACTGTGGTTTATTTCTGTTTCAGTCCTCAGATGCCACAGTTTCTCTTACAACTTTTTTTTTTTGGTCTGTATCTGTATCCTTCAAGTTTTAGATGCAACCTGAAACAAAGAGTCCCATGTGTTTGTCCGTTGACCACTGTGGAACAGATTCAACAAGTGGACTGTGTCTTTCTGCAGTCTAGCATAAGTACGCTGCAGTGGCTGTGTTTGGGTGTGTGGTCAGGTGTCCGGAGCCTTTCACACCAGTCCTGTCACAGAGAAATGCCGTGGAAGTGCATATCAGGAAGGAGATGTTTGATCCGTCTCTTAAGCTTCAAAATCCTTTTGTGGGAGGAGGGTAGGGATAGAGGAGAGGGGAGGTGAGAACACCCACTGAGATGAATGAGCACCTCTTACCTCTCCGAGCTATTGTTCTAGACTACAGCGGCAAGGTCTGTTCCCTGGGGAGAGGAGCGGGTGGGCGAGAACACCCACGGAGATGAATAAGCATCTCCAGCTCCTCAAAGCTGTTGTTCTAGGCTGCGGCAAGGTCCTCTCCTGTTTACCTGGCAATAGCTCCTTGAGGTGAATGGACAATTTCACAGACAGTAATAATCCTTTCTTTATAAAGATCTACCTCTACCTGCTCCATCATTCATATGCATATGTGGATTGCCTTGAAGTTTGATAATTACAGAACCACAGAATAATCAGGGTGCAGTATCACAACCTTACTCCTCTAAGCGAGTCTATCTGGCCTGATGGCTGCCTTGATTCTGCACTGCCCCATCCCCAGCTCTGGGGTTTTGTTTTTTTTTCCCCCCAACCTCCATTCCCTGTGCTGTGTTTGGGACTTGTCATATGCTTCATTCAGGTCTTCTAAGTCCATTAAGTTGTCGAAAAGTCATCTTTTCGAGATCTGGTTAGGTTTTTAAGTAACTGGGACCAGGGGGGAGTGGGTCAGTGGCAGCCAGTGGGTAACGTGGCTTAGGCTGACCTGGGACCTCAGTCCGTCTCTGTGCTTGTAATGGAAATGTGTGTTTCTGTTCCTCTTGCCTCAGTGCCAGCCAACTGTTGCTTTTTCTTTCTTGTTGGATTAGTTTTTACCTGGGTCAGATCCCTGGTGTTGATTTGTCCTGCTCTTGCACAATAGTTGGTGTTGGCACAAGGAGTGGGAATGTGGGAGAAGAGGAAAGGGCAAGATTGTCCCATTCAGAAAAAAAATGTGGATGCAGAGTGGTTTCTATTGATTATGAAAACAAACTGTCACTTGTGTCGGTGTAACTGGAGGTGCACAGTTAATTAGATCATTGAAGTGATCTTTCTTAATTTTTGTGAAGCTGTCTTAACCCCTTCCAGTGTCATGTTTCTCATCATCACGTGGTTATATGATCTTAATTTTGGGGTGGGAAGAAGTCAGATGACATTCTTGCTGATGTTGGCATCTAGTGAAACTCTGTCCTTAGATATGACTGACTTGTTTTTTAAGGTTAGAGACATAACAATTACTTGTTTGCCTGGTTTTGCAATCAAATCATGAATGATCGCTAGAAGTTCACGGTTTACTTGACACTTAGCCTAGCTAATGCCTGACAATATCTAATCTTTGTGAGAGCAGCGCCGATCTCTGTCTTTAATACAAAGCTTGTGCTTAGGGTTTGGAGGGCACCGTTTCTCCAAGTGTGTCCAAGTCAAAAGAGTTGAACTCCCGGAGGCACGGAGGTGCACCCAGGTTGCAGCTCTCTGGTAAGGAGCAGGAGTTGCAGCCCCCTTGCGAGGGAAGGTTCCCCCTCTGCCTGGCACGTCTGCAGAAGAGGAATTTGAAGGGGGTGGGTATATCTGCTCCAAATAACTCTTCCCTTAACTTCCGTCATGTAAGAAATGACCCTGGGTCACTGGGGGAAGGACTGTACTTGTACGTTTTTGTACTGCTTGGGAAACTCTTAATTTCTTAGTCTTTTTGCACTAAGAGTAATTGAGAGAAAAACTGTTTTCAAAATTATGTTCTCTCTTCAATTTGCAGTCTCATGTTGTCATGTCTCTACTCGCTCTAGCGAGTCGCTGCTGTAAAGAAATTGTTTTTTATATTTTGGCTGGTTTTAATTTATTTTACCTAGTGTCAAATGATGAGAAAAACCATATTATGCAATCAACTGCGGAAAGTGCTTCGTGAGCACATTTTGGAGAAACTGGTTATCTAGCTTCAGAAGTAGATTAGATTTCAAATGTAGGTTCAGGTGTTACGGTGTATGTTGTGCCACTGATAGGATTTCATACTTAGTATTTTTAAAATATTTACATTTATGGGAATACTCAAGGTAAGGTGCAACATTGTGAAAACAAGCAGTTACGGGTTTTTAAAAATCTGGTAAGGCCCTACTTTAGCAAGAGTTAACTCGTAGAAAAGGAGCTGACAATAAAAGGGACACTTGAAAATGTTGTTCATTCTTTTAACTGAGTGATGAAAGTATTTCTCACACCCACTCTCCTAAGAGGGAAGAGCAGAACCGATACCATATCTCTGTTGCAATCTTGAAAGGGAAAATATCACTGCTGCTGCTTAAACTCCCCTCCTGGAAAGAAAATGAGTCCTTTGGTATTCCCCAGGGCCTGCAGCCCCTGCGCTGTCGTACGTGGCATAGAGCGTTCTTTATGTAGAGACCTTGAACAGAGCTGGTCCTGTGCTCCACTCCAACGGTTTTAATTGGTAGAAGTGACGCTCAGAGTACTAGTGCAGAAATAATACTTGTAGCTGCTTGTGTTTTTAAATAGTATGTCATATACTTTGTGTGTGTTGGACGATGATGAAAATGTACTGCTACAGCCTCCTACAGCTCTTTCAATACTGTTGAAACTATGGTAAGGTCAGCGGTGAAAAACTTCAGAAAAATGAGTGGACTTTATATACTAACCGTCATTAAAAGCAAAATCGTCCCTGTTGATGATAGGAGTTTACCTTTCCTGGTATTCGTCATTTGAAAAGCTGTAATATAGGTGTGCTTCAGTTTTGTTCAGTTTTGCTCTGATTCAGGCATGTTTTACTGGAAGTCAGAGGCACTTGCTGAGTCAGGTCTGTTCTGGTGCTAACCAGGCTGTAGTTACAGAAAGCAGGCCTGGTGAGTGAGACCAGAGCAGTTGTCTGCTTCTTATGTTGGAATTCTGCTTAATGCAGGTAATGGGTCACAGGTCCAGTACTCAGTGTAAAATATTTAATGAGCAAGTACCTGTTCCAGTGGGCTTGTGTACTTTCTCTGCTCATGAAAGTTTTCATCTTATCTACGCTGGCAGCTAAATTCTGCCCGTGAAGAAGGCAAAGGGCGTGATGTTTGAAAGCTAAAGACAGCATCGTGTCACAACCCAGGAGGGTGTTTTTATGTGATTCGAATAGCTTTGATCTTAAAATTTTGTGTAGTGAACAAGACACAAATGGGGATTTTCTGCATCATTTCAAGCCTAGAGAGAGACGGGCCATACCAGTAACCTTAGCAGTGGTAAGCTAGAACTGTGCGGTATGTTAACCTGTATTTAGGGATACAAGGATGCACTCTGTCTGTCTGTCCAAAACCTGTAATCTCACTGGAATTAGGTGAAATTACTTAAGTTCCGTGCTGCACCTGTATTGCCTATGATACGGTTTCTGTTTCATCTCCCAGCAGAAGAAAGCAAATGATGTCAAGCTTGACTGTGAAATACAAAAAAATCTTAATGACAGCCTTGTACATCGTGTATTGACCGACCAGTAGCCTGGCTGTCATCTGAGCAAAACAAAACTTCAAACTCACCTTGCTAGTGCTAAAGCAGGTTAACTTTGCAGGTACTCAGGAGAGTGGCAGTGCAGCTGTGCTTTAAAAGGAGGGGTCGTTACCATGTCCATAAATCCCCCCGCAGCAAAGCTTTGCGGATCCCGGATGGATGGTCCTGTTTCTTTCTTTATTTCTAGCAGTGGTGGAGCTTCTGTGCTTCATTGCATGGGAAGCTCTAATGCTGCCTCTCTTTTCCCAAAGCTAGCATATCCGGTTGTCTCCTCCCTTCCCCAGCATTTGTATAGAAATAAATTACCAGATAGAAAAGGATCCATACAGAAAATCCTCTACAGCCACTCCAGTAAAAATCTTTTTGAAATATGACTAAATTTCATTGCTACAATGCCTCATCTTAACTATTTGTTTACAGATTTGTTACAGACATTCAACCAGTCAGTTGAATCAGTTTAAGAACTGATTTAAGTAAACTGTTGCAAATACCTTTTACGTATCTATTGACAGGTTTAAAACAAGTAAGTTCTATTTCGCTGGAAACTTTTCTGGATGGTTTTATTTAAGAGTGCTTGCACACAAAGTTGTGTGTGTTTGGCTATACAATTTAGCTAAAGTGTGATTTTTCTTTTTTTTTTTTAAATTGGCATAGCTTTGCATTTTATACCTATTCTCATTAATGCTGTGTATCTCCCTGCCAAGAAACCTGCTTCCACTCTCAGATAGGCTCACTACATTCTTTTATTCCCTGCTGTAATGTGAACGAAGTAAAATTATGCTGGAGATGTCCATGTTAGGGTAATTAAGTTCAATGGCAGATTTCCTTTTTAAAACTTTTTGGAAAAAAATGTCATAAATAAAAAAACACAGAATATGAACTTTGGCTACTACTTGAAATTTTCATGGTTTGATGAAAAACGGTGCAGAGAGGAAAACAAAAAAACCATTTAAAAAAATCCTGTTGGCAGTCTTCCACCAAGATTGTGTTGTTTCTTTTTTTTTTAAGCTTCCTTCTCTTGTAAAAAATTCTAAACAGTTACTGATTTGTACGTCTTTCTTCTTTCATCAATTACAGTGATACTGGCTGTTGCCAGATGGAAGGTAAACTAGTGTCAGCCAGGTTTGTACGTAAAGTTGGCGTTTGTCGAGAGCTCTCAGGGACATTACAGTAGACGCAAAACACATGCATATGGTGATGAAGCTCCAACGTTTGCCAGTTACAGCAGGATATATTCACTGTCTAGGAGTACCTGTGATGGATCTCCTCAGGAAGGATGGATGGTGTCTGTAGAAAAAATCCCCAACTGTAATGAGGAGAAAAAGCAGAGAATAAGAATGTAACATAGACAGAAACAAGTCTGAGTGGTGGTCAGTCTCCTGAGAAATACCAGGGGCCCTCACTTTATTCAGTGCCTTCTCCCTGGTCTGGTGTGTCCCTTGGATATTGGGCAGCTGAACTGATCCTTCTTTGTGGCAGTCGAGCTTGGAGCGTCTTTTTGGGGCTGAAGCCAGTATTCCTGCGTTTAAAGTGAGTACCGAGACAAAAATGCTGCTAACTGCTCCAAGTGTCCTCTAGTGTATCAACAAACAGATGAATAGCCTTTCAGAGCCGCTGGGCTTACTCTCTCGGCAGCAAAAGCACATTATCAGAACCCTTATGTTTGCAATTACGTATCATGAAAAATCTGAGGTATTTTTTGTGATATTGTGGGCCCTATTCTAGTGGGGTTAAAGGAAGGTAACATTTTTTTAACTGCTATTTGTAGAAAACCTTAAGCTTCCTTTTTATTGCTGCACAGAAAAGTCTGGTCTCTTGACCTGTAGCTTACTTCCTTTGTTCTTTGCTAGGTGCAGGCTTGCTAATTATTCTTGTTTCGTTTGCTAGTCAACACCTGCAATAACAGTGGTTTCACGTTTGTTCCACTGTACCCCATTCAACCCACCAGAATTGTAGCACTCAGATAATCTCTGCTAGAACCATCTAATACTTAAACTATATTACTATCATAATTTCACTATTTGACATAAAACCATATTCATGTATTTGCACAAGAGTAACGCATACACTGTAATGCGCGTTTGACAAGCCAAGGTAAATTGGGTGTTAGAGCAGGGAATGTATCCATTGTAATCAGAAGAAAAGGGCACAGGGATTTACTCCTGAGTAAATAAACCGTCTCTGCTGTGTGCTTTCTCTCTGGCTGGGAGGAGACATTCATAACTGCCAAATAAATTCAGTAATCAATGGTAGAATTTAAATTGGGTTGCTGTAGGTGACATTCCAGAGCTACTGCAGGGAAAATACAATAAATCTTCCAGACCTTATCTACTAGAGAAATTTACCTCAGGAAGAAATACTTAGTGTCCTAAGCATGAGTGTAGGTTGCAGAAATACTCTGATGTGCCAGATACTGATTGGCTTAATCTTGTCTTCAGCATGGCTAAGTATTATTCTCTTAAACTGAATATTTGCAGCTTATTTAAGTTGTAGAACCTTATAGTTGAATGGGTGAAAATACCATCCTGTCACTCCCTGAGTGGCTTACTGGCTTCTTACGGTATTGCCACTATGAAGAAATCTGAGCGAGTATCTGTGCAGTTGGTATTTAGAAGCATTGATACTAGAAAAAGTTTTAGAATACCAGTAATACTGTTAATTGTTGTGATTCTGCCCCAGTACATTTGCTGCAGGGATTTGATATGATGGATATAAGCATAACCACTTTATTTAGAAACTGTTGCCTGTAATCATGATGGTGACCATACGTGGTTTCTAGCAGCTGGACATCAGTTTGTCCATTGGAACCGGGGTCAGCCTGCAGTAACGTGCAGGTGAGAGCCACCCTTCTGCCACCCTGAAGATAGGGTTTTGATTCTTGTTTAAAGAAGTAAACCTCTGTCAACAGAGCACAGCTCGAGTTATTTCTTGTCTAATGAAAAGAGCTGGCTATATAAAACAGTTGTTGACCTCGATGGGCCACATTTGTTTTCCAGAATATTTGGAGATGCGTGGCAACGTGCACGTCTGTAACAGGAGTCGTGTTTTTTCCCCCGAAGTTGTTATCTCGGAGTTGGCATTACCAGCAGTTTGTACCTGCTCTTCTAACTAGGACAGCATTTCTGCAATCTAGCATCTTTTACTTTGTAATAGATTCATTTTGTACCTCTGCTTTCCCAACTATGGCACCATTGTCTTTGCTGAATGCCTTACCTGTTTCTTTCTTTCACATTAATTGTGACAAGAAATAACAAAACTGATGAGTGTTTTATTACTTTGCTGCAGTTAAACAAACAAACAAAAGTCTTCAGGAGCCTATGTCTACTAAACCAAGAAAGTGATACTGTATTTTTCCTTGGCTGACAGGTGATAGGTTAATCTTGCAACTAGAATGGCTGGAATTTAGATGAGATTCAGTTAGAAAGGTTTTTAAATCGCGGTGGGTGAGCAGATATTGTATATCCTGGTTGCTGAAATGCTCTTGTTCAGTTCATCAATGTACTTCTTCCCTAGTTATACCTACCTGAATAATACATAGTTTAAATTATCATTTTTAACTATGTGTAAAGGTTACCATGCAAAACCTCAAGTGAAAGGTTAATAAAGCTTTTTGTTTAAAAAAGTAATTTACTGACATCAGTACTGTTTACTAAAAATAGACAAAGTAGTTTGGACTAATTTTAAGAAATAGAGGTAGCTTTTGAGAGATTCTCGCGTGTGGACCGCTGCAGTGTTATTATATATTGATACATATTTGTCTCCTCTTATTTTTGGTAGAAAATGATGCACCCTGTTGCCAGCAGCAATACAGCTTTCTGTGGGACCGGCAAGAGTTCTTGCCTTAACGAAGACAATGTGAGATCTGCCGATCAGTTTGACTTGTATGCCACGCAGCAAAGTAAATACAGCCACGCAGTCAGCCACAAACCGATTGCGTGCCAGAGACAAGACGCGTTGAACGACTCGCACTTGCAGACCACAAGTGGCAGGAATATAGAGACAAAAGACGAACTAAAGAAAAAGAAAAACCTCAACCGATCTGGTAAACGTGGAAGGCCATCAGGGACCACAAAATCAGCAGGGTACCGAACCAGCACAGGTCGACCCCTGGGGACCACCAAAGCAGCCGGATTTAAGACAAGTCCAGGCAGACCCTTGGGTACAACTAAAGCAGCAGGATACAAAGTCAGCCCAGGCAGACCTCCAGGTAGCATTAAAGCTCTATCACGGCTTGCAAATCTAAATTATACGTGTGGCAGTGCAGCTTTTCCCTATCCTGTGGTGCATAACAGAGGAGTACATGCTGCTGGTGAAACTAGTAGCAAAATGAAACAGCCTAATGAATGAAAGGAGGGAATTAGTAACTCCTTACTAATCTGCTTTACTCTGAATTTTGGCATGTTTCTTGTGTTTTGCTGTAGTGTTTGCCTAAGTCTGAATTTCTAGATTTTATTTTTATTCAAATAATGCCATAGCCTACGGGTGCAATTCAGTAACTTTTAAAGCAATGTCGAGAAGGCACTAGTTTAAAGGCGGTTTTGTTGGTTTTAAATCGTAATTTATAAGAAAGTCTGAAGTGATGCATATGCCTTGGTGTCGATACTTAAGTAATGTCCATGTCCCTAGTTTTACATTCAATTTCTGGTAAATCTAGTTGTGTGGTTATGCATTAAATAATTGAAATAAGGAGGACAGAATTAGCTGGCTGTTGGTTCATGATGTGGCCTATTCCACAATAAGGAACTTAGCCAGATGAGCTCTTACTTGGTAAGAAAAATTGATAAAGAAAGCAGCAAGCTACATTTTCCACTTCTGCAGGAGCTTCTACAGACCTCAAATAGATACTTAAAAAACACCCAAAAAAACCTCAGCCTTTTTCTAAAGTGCTGATTTCAGGTGGCTTTTGTTTCTGGAGTTGTAGCAGTAAGACGATTTCAACTAATGCTCCAAAAATGTTTTTTGAAAATACTAAAGAAAACTGAGCATTTGTACAGCGCATTACAGCTTCACAGCGCCTTATTAATACAAGCTAATTTGCCTTGAGGTGATAGCTGTTCTTTTAGTTATGCTGTTACAGGATTCTGCTGTGTAATTTTGAAATGCCTAATAGTACATATACCAAACCACAAATAATGCTTTGACATTTGAAATATTTTATAAGAAATTAAGTACTGTTCGTTCTAGTTACGCACTTGGTTAATATTAAACAGTATGTTCTTAAATCTGTAAATAGCTATTTACACTGGTTTTTGCCTTTAAAATCTGTGCTTAGGTGGCGACAGTTTAATAGCTTTTGAAGTATTAATCTATAATGTTTACAAATGAAACTTTTTAAATAGACACTGTTGCCAAGTTTTCAGACTCGGTTTTGCCAGATATTCCTGGAAATAGTTACTTCGTTGTTTGACACTGACACTATATTTAAGTTATGGAAGCTTATATATCTACCAAAGGATAGATCAGGAAGGATTAGGAAGTAAAGGAAAATCACCATTTTCATGATTTATAAAAAGCAAACTGTATAGCTGATGCAAACAGGATGCAGTTCACTGCAGTGCTAGACCCCAGATATAAAGTGATTAATCTATGCATGCAAGCTGAAAAAAAATGTTGTCGGTTAACTATTAATACCTTTCTTGACTCAGACTAAAACCTTCCCTCCTTCCAAAAGAAATGTTCAATTTTTCAGCTGGGTGTGTTTAATTTTTTTTAAGCATGAAAGAGTGTGTGAGTGTGTGTGCAAAATACTTCAACCTAGACTTCAAAAAAAATCAGTCCTCAATGTTGCGTATTGTTTGTTCTAAATTTATTTTACTGGAATTAAAGTTTCCCCCCATCTGGAAGAAAGTTTAAGTTGTTTCACATATAATACGACATTATGATAAATTTGTAGCTTCAAATGGGGGGAGGGGGGGGAGTTTGCAGATTTGGGGGAGCTGAAAAATTTGGGTTAATTGAGCTTGTGCTGAATGAGTAATGATGCTGATAATTTTTGTTAACATAAATGCTATTCTGGCCTGCTGTCATTTAGATGAGAACTCTTGATTTCAGTGATGACAACTTAAGAAACAGATGTCATGTTTCATACCTTTTTTATCAGGAAAAAAGCAGCAAGCCTTCAGGTGTTCCAGTGATGCCTAACACATGTTGAGCTGGACTTTATGCTGTACTTTACAATAGGTGTGTTGCATTGTTTTGGGGGAACTGTGTATGCACTGGCAACTAAGACAATGAACCTCAACTATACTGGATGGCTCCTTAGTCGATAGCTGAACTAATGGCAGCTAAACTGCTACTAAAAAATAGTTTCTTCACGCTGAAGCTATGAAATCCAGTTATGTGTTCTGTTCCTCAACAAACTCGCAAGTCTGAAATTTAGCAATCTTTCTCAGAACGATGTAACTTCTGACACGTGCAAAACGCTAATGTGAGTTAATTCACCCTCAGGATCTGTGTTGTATTGGCTGTTTTTAATCAGATGATTTTTCAACAAAAGACTGCTTTAAGTTCTTCCCTGAACTCAGCTGGGAAAGCAGTCCTCTTCAGCTGAATGTAATAACTGCAGGAGCGTCACACCTCGCTGGCAAGGAACGTGTTGCATGTCACCGCTGTACCTTGGAGAAACTCCTCTTCTTACCTCCTCCTGTTTATCCTGTTTGCTCCTGTTCCGTTTCTCACTTGTGCATCTCCTCAATGGTGCTGTGCTGTGTGTCAGGAGATAATGCAGATGTATTGCTGTTCTGCTAGTATAATGAATTTTGTATTCAAGTATGCTGATGAGATAATGAAATCATCTAAGCAATTTCTGTTCATTACAGTGTTTATTAATTGTATCAGATGGAATATAATCCCAGTAAAAAACAATTAACGTTGTCAATTGTGAAACGATGAGCATAAAGTAGAAAAGCGTTCAGAGAGTCTAATGGGCTGCTTGGCACTCCAGATTTAGCGAGGAGACCAGAAGTGCGCTGCTGGGCATTCCCTAATTCTGGTTTATTTTATATCTGACTATATTTACCAGTGCCGTGCAGTGAGGGGAAAAGAAAAGAAGTTAGAGATTCAAAGTGAACTAGAAATGGAATTTTCCAATACTTCTGCTCTTCCTGTGTATAATCTGCAGAATACATTGTGCTTCTTCAACACTTTTCTTTCCATGGCAAACACTGAAACAGCATGTTAATGCCTAAACTTTATTAGCACCGATGGGAAAACTGGCCTTTTCCCCCCATAGTATGAAAACATTACTTGTAAGGTAAATTGCTTATT
>VYZW01053230.1:26324-36814 GCA_013401315.1 Balaeniceps rex
AGATGCTAGCACCATATTTTGGCAGAAGAAAATCAGATACCATCAGAAGTGGCTAACTTTGACATCAAAGATAGTATTTTTAAAATCAGCAGTTAGCTTTGTCATTAAAGCAATGTTCTTTATATCTCGGATTTAGTTTAATCAAAATAACTATGTATCGAGAGCCATTAAAGGTCTCTGTTCTGAATGACTATGTTTTCATTTTGTCTGAAAGATCTTACGAGTTCAGTCAGGACAAAACCAAGCCTTGTCAGTGAAAAGTGATGTGTCTGTGAAAAGAATTACTTGGAATTACAATACACAGAGTAACTCAGATGAGAATTTAACTCCCTCCCCCGTTTTTGAAGAGCTTTAAAAGGCAGAGCAATGTGAAGTCATTTGTCCGATGGTTTCATTAGCTGTGACTCTGCTGTTCTTTGTTATATGTATAATAGTTTCACGCTATCCTTAGAGTTGGCAGTTAAAACAGTTGATAACAATCATAAATACTTTGAACTGCAGACTTCATTTCTGACCACAAAAGAAGTTTATTCTTCTCTATTTTAATGCATATATTTTAACACTGCTTAAATATATTTATGACTTTAGTAGAGACTAGACCTTTCTCCTTGTGATTTTTTTTTTCTTCCAAATAGATAAATCTGTATTCTGAAATTTGAACCACTTTCTGATACTTTAATCTTTCATCATTTGCTTTTCCACAGGTTTACTTTGGGGGAAACAGTAATCTGTTAAATAACTAGTATCAGCACCCCATCCTCTGCTGTAAAAAGCCTGATTAGATACTGTGTATGTTTTTATGTCCATGAACTTGAGCTACTCGTGTGCAATTATGTGTATGGGAATGGAGTAGTGTTCATGATCTGTATTTACATCATCATATGGATGTATATTTATTAATAAAGTTAATACTTTAAAACCTAACATTTTTTTCTCTGGGCTTTTTTTAATATCTTTCCAATTGTGGCTGAAGATGCCTATTGACAGCGTTACCAGACCTTCTCTCTTGTGAACAGAAATGCTGTTTGTTCCCTGGGTGTCTCAGTGACACAGTGTTAAGTGACTTGAACTGGCACTGAAATGTTTTGGTACACCTTGTACAGATTTCACTTAAAATCCAGCGGCTTGTTGTGTTTGTCCCTTGCTTCCCAGAAGTGTAATTGAATCTGGCGACCATAGACAGAGTGTGTTCATGCCTGTGTGGACTTCAGAGTGCACGCAGGATTTGTGAGAGTTGGGAGGCCACTGTATTGTGTGATTTTTTTAAAATTGAATAAATAAGCCTACCCTTTCTGAATTTCAACGTGAGATGTGTATTGCTTGTTACAGGCAGGTCCCAAATACTTGAATTAAGGCAAAAAGCCTGTATGAATTGCAAGATATCAGAAAACAGAGGAATGTTGCTTATTTTTTAATGAATTTAAAATGCTGCTACAGTAATTTAATTGTTCTTATCCTTTCATTCAAATATGAGAAGAGGGGAGGAAAGGAGTTGTAGCTATGTACATATAAATAGTAAGCTGCTAACTTTTTTTTCCTCTGTTCCACATGGAAATCAATTTGAGAGTACTCGTAAATGAAACTTTTCATGGAATGGTGGTCATTATTCATTATTCTGTGAGGAATAAGATGTATTCTAGCAATATTCCAATTCATCTTTGTTGGTAAGATGTGCTCTGCATACCACCCAACCCCTCTTTTTTTTTTTTTTCTTAAATCTTTTTATCCTCTACTGAAGTTTTTCAGTAACTTTGGGGGAAGATGGGCAGTCCTACCTACCAGAAGCTGCAATCTAGACTGCTAGGTCTGCGTCCTCCCCTTGCTCTCCAGCACCCTGTTTTCTCTTCCATGTACTTTCAAAGGCCCTGAATACATTTAGGGTTGAAACATTTTAAATGTCAGTTGCAGTTATTTTGCAGACTTCTAAGTTGCTTTTACCTGAAAAAGACATCTGATGCCTTTTTTTCTTTTTTTGTTGTTGGCCATTCATTCTAAGTATTTGGCTTTCAAGATGACTGGGTATGTTCAGAACAGAGTTCAACTATAGTTTGCTATGTCCTCGTCTAAAAATCAGTTCCTGGATGTGATTCCTTGAGCAAAGTGGATTATTTTCTTTGTTGTAATGAAACCTTAAGTATTAGATATTAAGTCAGTCATAAATTGTATCACACAAGAATACAGGCTTTTCAGCTGTGTTGGAAGTTGCTTGACTGCTTCCACGGCTATTGTGTTCTCTGCTGTAATGAACTGAACGACAAAAGTTGCAGCGCAATCTGTTCCCTTGATACGCAGTTGGCGTGCGAGGCCGGGTGCAGTTTCTGACAACAGGACCGGTTTATGATTTATTCATGCTGACAGGCTAGCAGTGTTGGGGTGTCAGCTATGCAAGCTGGACATCTTCAAGGAGTCTTTAAGATGGTTATATAATTTCATTTCTGTGGATGATGAGACACCAAGGCTTGCTTTGGGGCTGGACTGGCATTTTTATGCTTTTGTACCTCCTCGGTGCGATCTCTTAAAGTAGCACAAATAGTACAGTATGAATTGGTGATATCATACCTATTAAATATGCTGGCAGAGCGTGGTTTTGGACCAAGACAAATGAAGATTGTTCTGGACAGTTAATATTTAAAGCTGTAACGCCTAAAAGTAAAGGACTGACTCGCTGCCTTGCATTGCATGCTGTTTTTATCCGAGTTCTGCCTGTGGCTCTGCGTTTATTGTTTAACATTTAAGAGAGAGGTGTGGCCTGACCATACAGAATTGGCAGCCCAAAAGCTCCCGCGTTCTGGAGCTGGCTCTCTCCCAGGTTCCCTGCATGGCCCAGGGATGGCAATGTCTCCTTTTCCCCATTGGTAAAAACGTGGCAAAAATACCTGCTTATCTTGCAGGGTTGCTGGAAGGAATCATTAGTTAACAATTTTTAACTACTTTGAAGCTGAAAAATGTTGTGGAATTCTTAAGCATTGTTTAAATGATCTGAGGCAGATAAATCTTCTTGCCTTTCATGTTGTTTTTTTTATATCACAAAAGCTTGTTCTAATTAGTGAAAAAAAAATCACAGTAACAATTAGTGCAAGATTGATTACTTAGAGTAGGCCTTTGAGATATGTATAATACTAAAATGTGTATTTGCTGCTTCAAGTGGTCATATTTTTAAATAAAAATATTCAACTGCAGCCATGTTGAGAAAACAAAGATTACAAAGTCACACATCCCAAATATAGGTGTACATTAAAGCTGCCTGCGTGACCTCAGCCTGTGCTCCTGACTTGAATGCTTGTCATGTTTTCTTCTACCTCATCTTTGCACTATTGAATACACAGAATGTCGTAGCTGTGAGGATGTGTCAGGATCATACATGAGTGGAAACCTTGGTCTCGGTGCAGGTCCTGGCATTGCCTTGTTCCAGTCCGTGTCCTCTTTCGCTCCTTCTCTTGCCATGAAGGAGCTTGCCCAGTGTGACTGAAATCTGGGGAGGGGAGATGTCCAGCTGCTGAAATCTAAGATGCACAAATGACCACCGAGTTTTGGTGTTTATTCATGGGTGCAACAAAAGACTCATGTTTTGCAAATCCTCCTCTTTGCTAAATTTCAGCTCCTTCCCTAACAGAGAGAGCTTTTCTAATGTGTCCAAGATTTTTGAATAGATGCAAAACAATGTGTTTTTTTTACTAGACTTTTTCCTGAAAACAGACATTTGGCATTAAAAATCAGAAGAATGTAAGCCACTGAAAACAGTTTTGCAACAAAGCTGGCAGGCATTGTAAGAAATGTGCATAAGCACTGGGATAGTACATTCGTTGTGAGTTAGGTATGATAAAGCCTGACTATCTGTAATTCCTGGGAGTTCATTTGTGTTCCATTAATAGATTACTTATAGTCACCATAAAAAAAGAATGCAATTTTGCACAAACCTTTTGACTTGTGCTATGGTAGGAAGAATATTATGTTAGGATTAAATCCACAGAAGTCTCTCAGATGGAGGTATGCTGCCAGAAGGCTATCTGTTGTTTTAAAGGGTTGGAATATCGTCACCTGTGTTTGAGATCTGACACCATCCAGGGCCGCAGTAGGTGAGACGCTGAACTCTGATGGCACAGAGCTGAGAGCTGGGAGCCACGTGCGGTCCTTGGCCAGGAGAAGGAAAAAAATTGTATTCAAGTTGAAAATGCCGCTTTGTCCAAACTCAAAAGATAAGGACAACTGGGAATGGGGCAGCTTTTTCCTGACTAGTCCGTACTGGCTTGGATTCCTTAGTGCTTTTGCTTTCAAGCTTGCTTGCTTGGTCTGTGTCAGATAGTCTAATTAAATATTTTCTCTATATATGCGAACCTCATGTTTTATATCTTTATAGACTTTTATGTCCTTGATATTAATGCTTATGCAAATTGGACTTTGAAAGAAAAAAATTTCCAAGCAAGAAACTGCGTGCTGTAAGAAAGGACAAAGTTGCAGAAGCGTCCCCTATTAAAAACAAAGACAAAAATCCCATTTCTCTAATAAAGCTGACACCCATCTTCATTTATATGCATGTACAGTGTTTTCCTTGCTTTTTTCCAGCGTGTGTGCATGGTTCATGCTCTTGTAGTTCATAATTCTCACTTTCTGATAGATGCAGAGTTTTGGCAAAATCTCATTGTGCTGTGCTGGCAGTTTGAAGAAACACGGTAAAAAGGGGGGTAAGTACTATGTTCATTTTCAAAATGCCCCAAATAGTCCTGAAGCTCCACTATCAAACTGAAAGCAAGAACTAATTCTGTGACAGGAGGAATATTATCTTGTTTCCTAAAAAGAAATACCAGAGTATTTATCTCACCTTTCAGCTTGGGAGCTTTGGTGGTATGCTGATGGACAGGAGCTCACCTTTTCTTTTTAGCTTTAAAAAATATGCCTTTAGTTCACAGGCCTTTACCCTTACCCCAGCCTGGCTGTAGGTTAAAGTTTAGTTTTCATGTGCAAGCACATCCCACACTGAACCTGTGCTTCTGCCTAGTGGGTGGAAGCCGGCAAATCCTGCGGCAGGCAGATGCGGCCATTAGGATGTCCTGGTCACGGCAGCCCCTTGGGGCTGCGATACTGCGTTGTAACAAAACACGCTTTTGGAATGAATTGCAGGGTGTGTTTGTGTGCCCTCTCAATTACCCTTCAGTCATAACACCCTCAGGATGACATTTCCCTCGTTGCAAGAATTTTTGACCTAACTAGTGAAATGCCTGCTGGCCTCCAGCGGTGCTGGTGGACCATAGCTTAGCCAGGCAGCGTGTCCTGTCACACTGCATCGTACCGTCGTTGGTGAACTTGGCCCTGGGCTGTGAAGATGGCGGAAACAACCCTGTGTCGCTGCCGTACGGGGGGGTCAGCCGGGCTGACAGGAGAAAATTTGGTTAAAAACCCCCCCACTATTTCTATGTAATAGTGGCAGGGACTGGGACCCGAGCTGAAGTCTGCCCGTTCTCTTGTACTGCTGAGCCCCAGCAGGTTTCTGTCCCCTCGTTTGAGGATCACGAACACAGCACTGTATTTTTGAAGCTCGCAGAGGAACGCGAGCTGTGGCGATCGTGGCCCCGCCGCTGCGGCCTGCCCTGCTGCCCCTCCCGGAGGCCTCCCGCCGCAGAAATACGAACAGGGCAAGCGGTGGGAGGAAGAGGAGCGCACGCTCGACAGCAAACGCGCAGAGCCGGTCCCTGGGCGGACCCGCCGCCCCCAGCCCCGCCGCGGCCTTCACCGGCAGCACGGCCTCCGCCGCCCCGAGCCACGACAACATGGCGGCACGCCGCCCTCGCGGCGCTACGCACGCACGCACGCACGGCTGTGGCGCACCGGAAGCGGAAGTGGTCCAGGGCTCCGGCGGAAGCGGCCGTTGTCCGGGGAGACGCAGCTCTGCGGAGGCCGCTGGGGCCGAGGCCGAGGCCGAAGCCGGGGCTGGGGCTGGGGCTGGGGCCGCGGCCGCGGCCGCGCCGAGGATGTGGCGGCTGCTGCTGGCGCTGGCCTGGCTCGGTAGGGCCCTCCCTGCAGGTGAGGCCGGGGGCTTCCGCGATGGCAGCCGCGGTGGGCTCTAGAGGCCGGGCAGCGTGTGCGGGGGCTCGCCGGGGCGGGCGGTGCGCGGGGAGGCCGGGGCTTGGCCGCAGCGCGGAGCTGACCTCTCCCTCCCGGCGCAGGGGCAGTGACGGAGCAGAGCGCCGGCGGGCAGCCCCGCTCCCCCGGGGGCGACTCCGCGCAGGACGGCGGCGAGCCGGTGCGGTACCGGACTGCGGAGATGGCGGACGCGATGCTGGGCAGCGGGCTCCCCGCGCAGCAGGCCGTGATGCTCTCGGCGGTGCCGGGGGAGGCGAGGGACGGCCAGGCGTCTTCCGTAGCCAAGGGGGCTTGCGATGCGGCCGGAGGCGATGCGTGCGGCGCGGGGAGCAGCCCTGCGGTTCCTCTCGGCCAGGCGGGCAGCCAGGGCCGGGAGCAGGCCGTGCTGGAGACGGTGCTGCCTGCGCCTGCAGAGGAGTCGAACAGCACCGACAGCGCCAGAGCTCCCAAAGTGAACTGCGAGGAAAGAAACATCACCGGCATCGACCGCTTCACGCTGCAGATCCTGAACGTGTCTCAGGTAGGTGGGTTGCCCGGCTCACTGCTTGGTGTTACTTCGAACACATGAGGATGGTGAAAGATGCCCCGTCAGCACCGTGTGTGTGTTTCTTTCAGTGTTTGATGTAGTGAATTTCCTTGCGTGGCATCCTCTGTGCTATCGAAAAGAGGAAACCTCTGAGCAGGGAGGCTTTTCGTGTCATTCTGAGCAGAAAAAAATGGAGATACAGCTCAGTCCACATGCCTGCATCTCTCACCTGTGTGCCTGCAGTAAACCGTCAGCTTTCAGGCTGCCTGGATTAGTGTCTCTGTCTGAAATTGTTAATGGCGCTTCCTGCCAATACCAGTGCCTATTCTAGTATCTATTTCTATTCTTGTTTCTTGTAACAATTATGTATATATTTTTTTTAAGTAATAAACTTTTAAAAGAACCTTTAAAAAAGGTTAAATACACTTCTCCGTCTGTTTTAAAAAGGTTAAACAAATGTGCAGCCACGTGATAAATATTGTCAAGTATCGAATCGATTGCTGAATGATGCATTCCTATGTAGAATTTAACTCTGTTAAATATATAATTGTCCGTGTTTGTTTTTCTTCTGCTTTCTCGAAGGACCTGATGGAGTTCTTAAACCCAAACAGCAGTGACTGTACGTTAGTCTTGTTCTATACGCCATGGTGCCGCTTTTCGGCCAGTCTGGCACCTCATTTTAATTCTTTACCTCGAGCGTTTCCAACTCTTCGCTTCCTGGCTCTGGATGCATCTCAGCACAGCAGGTAATTTATGCTTCCTGTGCTCTACCATAAGTTTATTTCTGTTAGCAAATTGTGTACTTTAAAAATGGGAGTGATTTTTTTTTTCCTTATAAAGGGACAATTTAATTTAGTAAAACTGACACTTCCTGTATCATGACTATCTTTGTTTCTTCCTCCAGTGGATTTCTTTTCCTTCATGCTTTGTATTTGCTTTATGTCCACCAGTTTATCAACTAGATTTGGAACTGTGGCTGTACCCAATATCCTCCTTTTCCAAGGTGCTAAACCTATGGCTAGATTTAATCATACAGACAGAACGCTGGAAACACTGAAAGACTTCATTTTTAATCAAACAGGTATGTAAGTCAGCCCTGATGTATCAGTAGGAAGAGCAGGCTGGCTTTTAGCCAGTTTAGTTGTTTTTTCTTTAAAATTAATTTCATGAAGTCCCTGAGAGGACCCGGCAGAGGTTTCTACAACCAGTTGCTGTAGTGAGCTGGATTTCAGGGTGTGCTGAAAGCAGAGACTCGACTTATCTGGCTGCTATCACAGAGTAGGGGGAAGCAGTGGGGTTTAGCCAGAGAGGGTGCTAGAAGGATCGAGCACATCTTTCTGCCCAAATACTTAATTTGGGAGTAAAGGCCAGATGAACCTTGGGATCATTGCCAGAGCCATGTAAGGCTGACAGCAGCTGGGGGATAAGATGGTTTTGGTTCTTGTGCTGGAGCAGACAAAAGGATTCCAGTTTCCATGACCTGGCTGGCCACGTTGTGGGCTCAGCGTCAGCCAGCTCTCTGGTCCTTCTGTGCTTCTGTAAAGAAAAACAAAACAAAACAAATTTGTAGGCCTACAAGGGTCTTCGTTAGAGGCCAGAAATTGTTATATTTCCTAATAAAGCAGCAATACTCAAAATCTCCACAAACAAAAACCCCACAAACTTACACGAGGCTGTGCTGTGGAAGGACAGAGTGAGCCCTCTGTTGTGAAAATGTACATACACATCGATAGCCTTTTGTTTTTATGTACATAAGCTATATGCTAGACATATGTTAAAATACAAGGACTGTCTCACCAAAATTTTAAGTCTAACGGTACATACACCTTAGTCTGAGAAGAGGAACAAAGCTCCAAATACAACCAACTTCTCTGTATTTAATGATTGGTACTGGTATTGATCAAGTGCTTGCTTTTTCAGGTATAGAAGCTAAAAGCGATGTGGCTGTGACCGAGGAAGACTGGGAGGGCCCCCTGCCTAGCGTTCTGACAAAAGGCATAGACTGGCTGCTCCTGTTCTCTTTGCTCTTTCTGGCTAGCTTTGTCATGTACGCTACCATTCGAACAGAGAGCATTCGGTGGCTGATCCCCGGACAGGAGCACGAACATCAGGAATAATCCCAGACGCTGAAATAGGGACAGAATTTCCCGCTTATTGGTAAAGTGGGAATTTGTATGGACTAGAAGTACATAAGAACGAACTGTTGAATTTGTTGGTTGTAATTTATAATATTGGCTAAAAATCTGTTTTATTTATCAACTGAATCTGTAAAAAGCAAATTTGTGGTGATTAACATGGTAAGTAAACAAATAGGAAAAAACATGAACTAAAAAAGTATTTATTAAGCTGTTCTGATTGGCTTATTTTTCATGGATTTTAATGTAAACAGGTGACACAGTTCTACTTTGCTCTTCTGAAGAGGTCCCTGAGCTGAGTAAGATTTTTACAGCACATTGGCCTGTATGCGTGGCACTGCTTGGCACAGGAGCAGAGTTGCTTCTGCTCTGGTAGAATCTGAGGATCTTCTTTTACAGATCCTACAGACGTATGAACTATAGCTTCTACGTAGATGGTACGGTAAGCACTATAGAATTAGGATGGGTTAGCCCACACAGATCATACGCAGTTTTTGGCTCGTGTATTCCCGAAATACAACATTTTAAAGGAAAACGTTGGTGAATGGTGATGTTGCTAAATTAGTTTGACTGTCAGTAAAACGAACTCTGAAGAAGATGTTTTAAAAAATAGGGTGCTTCAAATGAGTTTATTGTATACCAGCAAGAACAATTCAAAAGTGTGTTATACAGCTCCTGACAGGGTGACTATTTCCCACCTTTGGTGCTGGGGTTAGATGCTGGTTCATGGTGCTCTATGAGTTTTGACTTAGTGGCAGTTCTCATTAAGATTTAGAATAACTTCCAAAGCTCACCTTATCGTGTGTGTGTGTATACACAACTTACCACATTCCTGTAGAATTAAATTGCACTCATTGTCCTTACTCTTTTTTAAATAAACTAACTTTTTAGTGTAATCTCTTAAGTCACTTCCTTACAGGATTAAAGCATGCAACTTCTGAAGGACAGACCACCTGCCTAAATTAGCAAAGCCAGCCTTGAGATTTATTTAAATTTCTACTAACATGTTTGCTGGTTGCACAGGCCGCAGCCGAGGCTACATAAGGAATTGATACGGGTTGTAGTTATAATTAGTATGGAAGACTTTGAATAAGGTATGGACTGGTACATTGTATGGTTTTTTTGATTATTTGATTGCATAGCATTTATACGTGGTGGAGGCTTGCCATTGTACCCTGATAGGAAGCTTTAGAGTGCAAATTAAGCTCAGAGGAAACACAGTCGTAAGATTTATTGTTTGACAGCTCATATCCCTGCAACATAATTCTTCAGGTATTTTTCTGATGGCTGTATCTTTCCCCTTTGGAAAGCTGAGGTCCTGTAATTCTATGTATTAAAAGGAAACTGCACTGATAAAACTTTGGTATGCCTGAAGATAAAGCTAGGGAGTATTTTTATTAATAAAGACTCAAGATTTTGAGCAATAAATTGCAGTGTTCTTGCCTCTACCCTCCAGCTAGTTTGAGAGGCCCGGGGCCGGATTCTCCCCAGGAATCATCTCCATACCGCTGAGGAAACCGTGATGTCTTTAAAAACGGGGCCGCCTCTGCTCTGAAAAGTGACTATTGCAGCGCTGCCCTGTAAACTCGCTTGCTCCCGTTTCAGCAGAAGCCACCCGCAGACCCGGGAGCGCCAGCGCTTCAGTCTGAGGCGGCGGCAGCCGTGGGCGGCGGGCAGCTCGGCTCTCCCCTTCCCCTGCGGGGTAGGTGTCGTTCCGGCCGGTGCCTCCTCGCCGTTACTGCCCCGCACCG